>JAQQZZ010147610.1:0-12760 GCA_030265115.1 Mopalia vespertina | reverse complement strand
CCGGTGGAACTGGTTACATTATGAACATGATTTTTATGGTACACCGTCCTTAATGGGTACAAAATGGAATTTAATCAATATTTAAAACCACTTTTCTTGTATGTTCAACTTATCGACATCCAACTGAGTGGGAAGTTTCTTTTTCGACTGAGTTTATTTATTTATTGTATAAATGGCGATGAAAATGTATATTTTCCCACTTTCTGACATACGTGTTATGCTGTAAAGACACTATGTAATTAGCAGCGAAAAATGCTTCACATATTAGAAACGTGTTCGTGTCTCAACATGGACACGCCGCTATGATATAACTCATAAAATGTGCTTTCGTTGCATTAGGATTAATTAAATATTAATAGAAACCTAGTGTTGTGGTCAGGCTTAAGACGTTTTAGCAAAATTCCACATTTGTTTTCAAAGGGATTCTGTAGGCCTTGTACTGCTGAGAGTATTTGAAAGCATTAACAGCTATCATGGAAAGCTGAATTACAAACGTCTACGTTATATGCGATATCCTAAAGTAAGCCTGCTCACTTGGGAAATCCTTAAAAGGAGTGATTTTCTTTCTATTTGCCGGAGAGCGTTATGTCGTTGGAGAAAAGTCATGTCTTTTAAAGAGACAGCCTCACCCTTTTGAATACTTTATTATGTATACATCATTGGAGCAAATTACATTTTGGGATGGAAAATTATATTGAATATAACGTTAAATTAAATATATACAGATAAGGAAATATTTCAGTACGTTTATATCAGCGTTCGTACAAAATAAAAGTCATTTCAGACAGAACGAATAAAAAGAAAGAATAACCAAATAATAACAAATTATGAATGTTTAAAAAATGTTTAATAAGAAATTATAACAATAACTATCTATTTATCTAGGAAAAAGAATTTCAAATTGGTTTGCATGGCTATTAGAAAAAAATCTATATTTTGCTACATTGGCTGGAATGAGCAGCCATATTTCTGTGTTTGTTTTTATCCAAATCATTAAAGCACCCTTTATAAATTTAATAAAATGGCAAACGCTTTCTGCCATGCGTTGATTTATCTTATTATAGATTTATCAAGACTTATCCAACAACAGCGCTGCTGATAGATCACTGGCATTCATGTGATATATTCAAATGTTGAAGACCAATTGACCATACTGGTTGTACTTAGAACACGTACGGAAACAGTTTCTTCGCCTCGCTGATTACCGGAAAACTACAATCTTTAGACAATACAGGCTAGTTATTTCGTTTGACCTGACGACCCGATCAACATTTGTATATCGGATCAGTAATGGCCATTTAGCCCTATTTTTAACGTACTGGCTCACTTGTGGCAATCTGACAACGGGCCGGTATTAGAATCCCGCAATAGCACCAGTTTCCCTGTGCTTTCCCTGTATTTTTTTTTAAATGGTGTCCTTAGTATGTGGATAGCTTTCATTATTTGTTTAGAGACAATCTGGTCTGGTTATGATGAAATTCTCACAATATATGTGACCACCATAGAACTATATGATCGGGCTGGCTCTAAATGGACAATGGAAGCAATCCACATACTAAGTACACCATTTTAAACACTATCGCGTACAATTTACTCACCCTCAATTGATTTTATCTTTGTTTGATTAAATATTAAAGAATAACTATCGAGTACAGATAGTCCAAAACGGATATCATAAACTTGGAAGAAAATGACGGTTTGTTTGGAAAGATATATTTTAAAAGAAATTTTAAACAAATACATGTAAGTCGAAATCCAAGTTTTCAATAATTAAAGCAGATAGACTGGTCCCGCATTGAAGTGTCTTTCTAGCCGACGTTATTTACGACCACCATTGCGATCATCGATGGCGTTGCTCATCCACAACATAATTTCCTCCTCTATCTTATCGACAGTGGTGTCAAAAGATGAGTTTTTCAAAACTGCCTCTGGTAGAAAAGTGTGAAAAATAATTAATTAAAAGTAACTATATTTAAAAATATATAGTACAGCGTACATTTCAGCTACAAAATTAACCTTCAAGTTAAGTCACTCAGGGATTCAATTTTCGTGACCAGTGAAAGAAAGACAAAATAGATTCATATCTATTCTGTTTTTGTGTGTCAGCTGTACTGAAAATAGTTTTTACTTGGTGAGTTTTTAGTCCAATAAGATATAAAGCTGTAGCATAATTATAGACCAGCTATAAAGAAAACAAGAAATCTGGAGGATATTAAAAGTGTCACAAGGGGACCAATTTTCGTGACTAGAGAGAAAAAAAAGAAGTTAAATTTGAGATATTACTCTGTCTCCGTGTACTTAACAATACTTTCAGCGTGGCGGCTAAGTTAAAGAAATAAATATGAAGTAGGCGTGAACAAAATGGCTAACAATAAATTGGACTAAAACTAATTTTGTGACAGCAGTAAAAACTAGACAAACCTTGCAGACGACGAAATGTTTCGGCGGCATATCCGTAAGGCAGTATTCGGAAGAAGAATGCGGTACTGGGCCAGTATCGGATCTTAATCTTTACCGGGTCAGGAGCGAGCAATTTGGGTTTTGTACCGGCCCATTAATAGGTCGGTACATTAATAACATACTGGGAGCGTATGCAAAACAAGTACAGGACCAACAACCGTAATGCCTAACTGGGCCGGTATTGGGACAATAACGGTAAAATTATACTGGCAATCCCTAAATTTGCCTGTTCCGGTCCAATCTAGTTTATTCAGGACTGGTCCAATTTCCATACATGTGTAAATGGGCCAGTATCGGGTATATAACATCAAATTTGTAACGGCATTTCCTTATTGGGCCAATTTCGAAAATGGTAGGATAAATGCAAGCCAGCACTGGTCCAGTATTGGGTCAGTACAGTAAATATTTGCCGTTACGAGCCGTTATGAGCCGTAAATAAACCAGTATTGTCCTGGTATAGCAATGTTGATTGGGGGGGTAGTGATCTTTAGTACCGACAGTTATCTTTCCAAACTACAAACAGGTAAACAGTGTTAAGTCAGAATGGCGGTTTCTGGTTGCATACGGTTTGGAACAGTAACCTTTCCCAACTATAAATAGGTAAACAGTGTAAAACAAGAATTGCGCTTTTCTGGTCCACAGGGATTGTAAAAGTAATATTTCCCAACTAGAAACAGGAAAATAGTGTTAACTGGTTCATACGGATTAGAACAAGAAAGCAATGTGAAATAAGAAAGGCGGTTTCTGCTGCATACGGATTAGAACAAGTAAATTGTATGAGTGTACAAATACAAACAGATATACAGTGTAAAATTAGAATGGAGGTTTCTGGTTCATATGGATTGGAAATCCTTTATCATCAACATACCATACAATGTATCACTGCCCAGAGGCAGATCACGGCTGATTGAAAATCTGAATAGGCGATAGAGTATAGCCTTGTCGAGAAATACAGTTGTTAAAATCAGCGGCAGACAATATGAATGTACTCAAATAGGTTAACAGGCAACTGTTCGTACAATCAGTTTCCTAGCGGAAATCATTTGCATTTACATATATTCGCTGTATACAGAGCTGATAGAACGGTTACGGAAATCCAATCATATTCATAATCAAATGTTACACAGCGCATAGTTATTTTTCAGGTCGAGTCAAGAAAGCCTGTTGTCAGGTAATTGTATTTATGTAGTCAATTGCTTTTCCCTTTGTATCCTTTAAATCGCTCTCACGCAGACAGCCGATTAAACTG
Organism: Mopalia vespertina; assembly: GCA_030265115.1. Lineage (NCBI taxonomy): Eukaryota > Metazoa > Mollusca > Polyplacophora > Chitonida > Mopaliidae > Mopalia > Mopalia vespertina. Next base: position 9,051 of record JAQQZZ010147610.1, on the reverse strand, counting down.
GACAGGTGCGTGAAGTGTGATTACATATTGACCTTCATAAGCCCGTAAGTCTCTTAACCAAAGTTAGGCAGTTCTTATAGGCTGCCTGGTGGCGGGGATAATTGAACGTGTCTCTCATAAAGCAGACAACTACCCTTCGGCGAATCTCGGCGTATTGAAGAGCAGACGAGGTACTCGAAAATGGCCTTGTAAAAGATAGTAATCAGATTTCCTTTAAAGGGAATCCAATTTGATTACCAAGGACATGGTTTAACTAACGGTAACTTCTGGGTAAAATCGACTTGACCATGTCTGTTAAGTTTAAGGGATGATGTTGCACGAAAGGCCAATTATCTCAGTAATCAAATTTAGAAAATCAAAAGAAGGAAATGTAAATTGAAATATACCTCACTATGTACAAGATTATTTTATCAATAAATGCTATTAAATAAAAAAAATGTCCAAAACGAAACACAATTTATCTAACAACTGGAACGAATAAACACTACGCACCATTCAAGTTGGAAGCATTTGCCCACGAATTAGTGCCGTCAATGTGCAAGCCTTTGTCGCCACTTGCATGACATTACCTGGACATATTGTCATGATTTAGCTGTTTAGCTCATCTTTCTACCTTTACTAATTCCAATACTCTTCAATGTTTAGAATGTATTGTATCAACAAGAAAGTTGGGCGAGTCTTGACTTAAGAAAAGTTATGTATAGAATTGCATTTTATGATAACAGCCATATAATATCACACGGGGATACATTTCATGTTTTATCTCAATTATATGGTTCTTTCTTTCATCAAGCTGTACTGAAAATGTGTTAGTTTACTCGAATAAAAAAATTATAAAACAAAGCTTAGAGATGTTCCCACTTTACATCATTCATCTCAATGCGTTTAAGGATTTCATCGCTCATACGCAAATTGACATGTATGATCCTATTAATTCTTCAGCGGTGCGTAACAATTCCGTTTTCAACTCCAAAATGTTCTGAAGTCAAAGGTCATGTAACTTCCCTTGATATCACCTCGAGAGTGAACGGTTGTGGTGGGGGTTAAGCTGCTCTGATGAACTTAGAGCTAAAGGGCTATAAAAAACCGATATGTTTGTGATGTGTTTGTATCGGTTCACCTGATTCGTCTGTCTATGCTCGTACGAGAGAACCAGATGGTGGTTTCTTTCACCGATTAGACCGGCACGCGGTCAAATGTGTGAATTAAGCTTAAATATGGCGTTAACATCAATCAAACAGTTCAGTTAGAGATAACCTTTCGTCTTGTATGGTATCGTTTCTGCTGAAAACGTATTATTTTGCTCTAATAGTGGTCACAACTTTGATGTCAGGACTGTTTTTCAATATCACTTTCCAAGACGATGCAATTAGTTATTTCAACAGAAGACTGATCAAGGCCGGTAAGAAAATCCCAGTCCATTACCAAAAAAAGAAAGAAAAAAAAAAGATTGGCACACGAATTGATTGTTCACACTTAAGCACTTTGAGCTAACTCTAGGACACTCACACCGATACGTAAACAAATATCCTGCTGACCTATTTGTACACAATGGTGTCGAGCCTACTTGCCGAAATCTTATACCAGAGCTTGAATTCATACGACCGGATAAATTTCTTAGTCTAAGTAATCATCAAGTCAACTTTGAACACTGGCGAATTAAGTTAATCTTTACTATTTGTGTTACAGGGGATGTATTGCACATTTGTTCGAGTATTTATCTAAACATTTATCTAAACACACCGCCCTTGCGATAACCTGTGATTTTTCACTCTTAAGCGAGACTGTATTCAAACGAGTGTATATAGTTGCAAGAACCATCTATCAAAAGAACTGTGTTCACTGTAAGACAAACAGTAAATCGGCCATTTCGTGAAACCTTAGGCGAATAAATTGCTTTAACTGTAATATTTGTTTATTAGTAGAATCGGTTAAATGAAATAACGATATACTAATTTAATATTCCATTTCTTTCAAATGCATAATCAAGCGATTGATTTAATTGTAACTATAAATAATTATTGCAACATATAACTGTCACTTTAAGAGTTTGTCTGTAAGTCTACAATGTATTACACAGATACCTTACGTGTATTATGCGAACATAAACACAAACATATGGTTTAACTTCAGTGTTTTAGTGAGTGATGGGAATAATCCATACATATTAGATTGCTTTTGTAGATTAAATATAAACTTTCTTAAACAAAATTACATCGTATGCATTTGACAAATGCCAACATAACCATCATCATAAAACAAAACGATGTCAACTGACAAGTTTGAAGATTCCGCTCAGATGGAACGTCTGTAAATTCTGGTCTGGGTTATGTCTGTACTTGGTAAATACAATCGTTTAGAACAATATTCAACATGTCAGTGGTTTAAAGAAAAACTGATTTAGAATAGCTGTGTTGGTCTTCGATGAAGTTTGTTTGGTGAATAGCATATTTAGATAAAATTCAATTTGTAGTTTGAACATTGGTACATTGCGTGGGTGTCCCGTGGGCGTAATCACTTGACATGTGTCTTCTTCGGTGGCCTAATATTTGTGTATATGTTTAATTTTGTAATGTTTGAGCGGTTTGAATCGTAGTTAACTAATTGGAGGACTTTGCACTTCTGAGACAAAGATGAAAATGGTATTAAAATCTAGCTCGATGAACTTTACCAGCCATTGGCGTGAAAATAATGTTAATAGATTATGATATACATATACATGTACATGTAGTTGTACAACAACTCAGATGTGAACAAGAATCAAACTTTGTGCCCATGGCAACTGGAAATGCTCAGGAGATATCTATTACATCTGATCATTAGGGTCTCTTTTCATTACTGTTCGATTAAGCTTGTTGGTGATAAAGAAAAGTGTCATTTTTGTCGCCATTACATGGAGATTAAAGGTCATAGGTCACCTTTATAATATGAACACGGGGATTTTGTTGTCGTGGACGCTGGTGGGCGTGTAATAACAAGTTATTTCATCTCTGTTATGGTTCTGGATTAGACATACATATGGTTTGTTCGCTGATGGTTGCAAGTGATTGGACGATTTTATTCTGCAGGTACAAGGTGGGATTGGAAGCATGTTGATGTAATTTAATATCCAAGAGGGTGAAATAGTGGATAACCAAGAGGGCGATTGATGAAGAGATATGCGTGGTGTACGGAATCAATCGGTCACGGATATGACTTCCGCGGAACAAGATATTTTTAGATATAGAACTGATGAATATTTGTTGCAAAATGAGAGTACATCATGTTATTTATGAACACGAACAAGACTTGTAAATCTACACTATAAAATACCAGTATGTGGTGTAGTTTTCTCTTTACATACTCATACATCTCCGGTGGTTTGTTATAACTGAGTGAAATAATACTATTTGTTGATGTGTAACTTGATCTGTTTAAACCTTTATTGTGTTACTAGCTTATCTCAACTAAACCACATTGGGGAGTAATATATGTCGCACACCTATCCCTTTCTAGGTGTTACAAAGGAGTACTGTCAAAACTATACCGTATACTAATTGTTATCAGTCATCATTACCGTGGTTTATATCTGTCACAATTCACGCACTTTTTTGTCTTTTCACTATTTAAGAAATAATTCACAGTTCATTTTACCAATCTCTTTCACACAGGCCCTTCTTCCTTTCACTAACAGGTGTACATGAACATGTTTCCACAGCCTCCTCTTCCAACCCTATCTTATAAATCACTCTGTGTGAGAATAACTGGACCCAGTGAATGGAATAAACTCAGAAGAGCATTGAAGTGCGTCTCATTGCTCAATGCTGTGAAGATGTAACACAAAGATCATCTAATTTTGAGCTTTTCTGAGCGCAATGCTTAATTCTTAATTATTATTCATTAATGGTGATATGAATTCATCAAGTAGTTTTATACATTAATATAAGTTTTGTTGATTTTTGCCATTTAAATGTTACTCTAGTTAACATAACAATGAACATAACATAACTGATAGTAGTTTAATATGTATTTTCATGTAAACAAATTCAATACGTCAAAGTCAAAATAAAGCATTATGGTCGGACATGCACTACAAATAAATTAACACTACGTGTAAGTCACATATACTAATTTATTCGTAAGAATACATATAGTATCCAACGAAAGTGACAGGTGAATTATCCACGATTGAATTATTGTCTACCTTAATTAGACCTTTGAAGGTAAATCCTAAATTAGTTGGTTGCAAATCCGCCACGACCGAGTGACAAAGTCCGCTCACGGTAAAACACCAGCTTTGTCAAGACCGTCTGCCATCGTGTCATGATTTACATATTCAGCCCAGCAGTCGGCAGGATTTTCTGTTGAACTTGTAGATTATAATTAGAAATAAGACGAGAAATAAGAAGTTAATGCCACATTATAGGACTATTTCGTCATTTTGAAATTGTAAGCGATTGTGTGGACTTAGAATTGTTTATTTCTATAAGTGGTATCATATTGAATAGAACAACAAATGTATACATAGTGTCACTGAGAACAAACAGTGAAAAGAGACCAGAACAATGGTGCCATCATGTTGCCCTTTTGACGGGAGAGCAGCATGCCATATAATCCTGGAATTAAAACACACTGCAAGATTTTATTGCGGAATACTGCAGTTTAGTACATTGCTATTTAATGTGTTATTTGGGAAAGATGAATTCTACTGATGAATTCACTTCACTTCTTCGTATCAGTAAGACCATTTGGGCTGTCAATCCATCTCTCTGATCTAATTCGTTCGTAAGCAGCAATATTCTATGATTTCACCGAAAGCTCTATTTTGTTTTTCACTAATTGAATGGGACCAAGAATTGAGCCTTGTGGAACTCCACAACGGATTATTGATGCTGATGAGATAGAGCTGTTATAAGGTACACATTTTGATCGATTGGTAAGGTAGCTGCAACCCAGTCGTGCTTTTTAACACGAATGTCATAGTGAGGGAGTTCTGAAAACAGAATTTGTGGTCTATTGTTGGATTTACTTTATTAAAATTAGATATTCATCCACGATATGATCTTTAAAAGGAAATTTTTAAATACATGTTTTTGACAAGAGGATGGATAATACGATCAAACTGACCATAGTCACAAATACGACTTCCTATAGAACGGAAGGGGATACATTTTAATGACGATTGCCCCTATGTAATATAAAGGTTGTTAAAACTGCATATTCCAGTATATCTGGGCCGGACATAATTCGTTTGGCTCCACACATCATGAAGTGTCGAGCGGTTCATGTGAAAGCAGTGTTTTTTTGTAAGGAGCCATTGTCGTCATCTGAATGAAATGTTAAGAAAGCTTCAGCCTCCCTTAACCTGATCAATTCGATGACCAGGCACCGCTTCAAACACACAGTCCTGATTCCTAGAAAGATTTCAAGGGCCACTGATTTATCTGCGTGACATTTGCTGTCATTTGTATTCAATCAGCCTAAGTATGAGAAACAGTGAAATATATAAGTTCAGTGATCTCTACATTCTGTATGCTGGTTGATTTCCTGTGTGATGTAATCGAAGTCGACTAATAGTAATTTGATTAGATTTGATTTGATGTGTTTTCTTGACAATCAATTACAGGCGTCGTCCAACAATAAGCTGTATCGTACGGTGGGACACGATTAGTCTTTGTGATTTACAATTTTTTTTTTAATTTCTACTTGAGTAGAAATATTTTCACTTCGGTAGATATAGTTTCTACTTGAGATAAAATATTTTCACCAAAGTTGAAATTATTTCTACTCAAGTTAAAATATTACAACCTACGTAGATATAATTTCAAGAGGCGTTAAAATATTTCTACTTGAGTAAATATGAATTCAACTCAAGTTAAAACATTTCTACTAGAGTAGAAATAATTTCCACCTAAGCGAAAATAATTTCTACTCATGTTAAAATATTCCTACTTAATTAGAAATAATTTCAACTCGAGTTAAAATATTTCTACTTAAGTAGAAATAATTTTCACCTCAGTGGAAATACCATGAAACAGTGTTACGGAAACAAAACACCCATCATTCTGGGATGCTTTAAAACTTGCTTCGTGAAACAGTTATGGTTTGGTTTTATTGACGAAAGCAGTCAATATTCATGTTTGCATTAATAACAGTTTAGTATGGACATGTATAGACATTGACATAACTCCGTTAGCTCTATTTCCACGTGATTCTGTGTGACATATTCCCTGATTGATAAGGTGACATAATGATTTGAATTACAGCTTTGTGATTTTGTTTGTTCCACAAGTAGACACGGGATGTCGATTCGGAGATTCGAGCCCCGGCACATGCGACAATGTACGTCGTTAAATTACAACAATATATATTCTATTTTAGTCCGGTTGTAGGAGAACCTGACTGGCCGAAGTATACAGTTTGAATCGTCCCCAGTCATGGTATACCTGAGAGAAATATCATTGGTCAGGAAACAATGACCATTGTCATACACCATGAAAATTTAGTTTGCTCTGATTAGTCGTGGCATAACGTTCCATATATCAGCGGATGCCGTGCAATAATATTGATGTTGCACGCCGGGGCGTGGGATATTAAAAAATATGACTAACACAGTTACCTCATATTCGCCCACTTGAAATAGTTTCCGGTAAGTAGACGTCTACTCCATCACTTGAAGGTTCGGTCTTCTAAAGAAGAGAGCGACCGTGTTTCATACAAGGTTAAAATGCCAGTCTACTTCTCTAAGGCTTACCACCTTTATTCAACTTTCCCTGAACGAATACATTTGATAAAACAATTCAAATTCTCCATGTGTTTGAACGGACCACCATGGTTTGTCAGTTTTCGACAATACCTGTTCCATTCATAAACATGCAGTATTTGTTTAGACCCTGATTGCTTTGATTCGTTTTACTTATCATGGCATATTTCCGTTTAGGGAAACCCCAAGGAACATGATACCGATATAAACTGATTTTTAATGCTTCCACTAGGATTCCAACTCTGGTCTCTGGCGAGAAGGGCCATAATACACAATTATGTGGTAAATGCTACCTATTCGGTTCTGCTCATCTCACTGTCAAAGAGTCAAATTATCAGAGGACAAAGTGACGGCTTGTCGATACAGTGAAATGATTATAAATAACTGACGAGGAGACAATGGTCTCAAATTATCGTTACTTTGTGTTAAAAGTCAGTTAGTAACAATGTTTCAGTCATAAGACAAATAATCGAGTAAATCTTTAAGTTGAGCTCTTGTGTATGATGTGGGAGATGACAGCCTAGGATAATATCGATTTATTTTGTCTAACACGCCATATTTGCACGCAATCCGCTGTAGAATCAAAGCTGCCTTGACAGGCTGTTGGTTGTGTTTATTTTATTCTGTACATTTTTATTGTGCTTATTTCCTCGCGTGGTTGAACCGTCGGTGAGCAACAGCATGTGGTGATATTATCTGATGTCAATCTATGTATTTCTGATGATAATAATAATAATAAAAATATTTTTATTATCTAGCAAATATAAAAATGAAATGTAATCTTATATGTATATCAGTTTATTATATTATTAAGTAAAAAGCTCAGCAACATTTAATATTTATCATGTTTTAATTGGCGGCTGATTAAAGTTTGTTCCTTTCCAGTTGCTTTGTTGCTCTTTGCGCCAAGGAGCAACATTTAACCGATCTTTTGTGATATAGCTGTATTACGTATGGTGATTGTCCTGCCTTTCTTGCCATATATTTTGCGTGTATGATGTTAATCATTCGTTTTACCACGTTGCTGATCACACCACAATAAATGCCCTCTCTTTAATCCTTTGGATTGATTTAACAGAGGACTGATCCAACGAGGCACGGATTACTATTAACCTATTAATATCGAAGTGCTAGAATTTGCACAATACCTTTGGTATTGGCATTTTTGTACACCTGCTAATGAACTTCAAAATCATTTGATTACACCGGTAATTCCCACCAGATGGGTTCATTCAAATGAAGTTTCTCCGGTCGTTTTCTCCAAATCATTCCATTCAGTTTCAAGTATTTGTTTTTACATTGATAACAACTTCAGTCATTAAGAGCAACTCGTGTCTTATACACCTAACACGATGTTAAACATGCCACATGGATATACTTCGGACTTAAGCCTAATGTTATTTACCGTTTGACTAGACAGATTGATCCATCTGATATGAAAAATGCATGCTTCTAAAATGGTTCATAGAACAACACAATCTCTTGCAGACTAGCTCCTGTGAGGTTTCGCTCATTGGGTATAAGAAAAATTATATCGCGTGCTTAAATAAGGGACGTGATTTGCCGGCATTTCGTTACTGAGGCGAATTTTACATTATTTTTCTCAAACGCTGTCAAACTAGACCAGAACAAAAGCTTTACTGGGTACATACAATTGATGGTTTTTCACCAAGACAATGTCATGCATGAAAGATAAGGACCAGATTTACAAACAACAAAAGCAGAGGAATATTCTAAACTAACACAAACCAATGAACGAGAACAAATAAGTCGGCGAACGAAAGAACGTACGAACGAACGTACACTACAGGAAGGACTGAGATTGTACACTAGGAGTAATTGCAGACAATTAGAGAAACATTATCACGTATTACAACCATACCTAAACAGCAAGTTCTCGTGTAACCTCACTAAATCGATACACGCTTCTGGAAAAGCGGATCCAATGAGCGGCTGAGTGGTATTTCATGACCAAATGATAGTTTAAATAGATCACTTTTAATCTAGAAAATAAACTCAGTCAACCAAATGACTTTACCATCAAAGCGTCCAAATGGTGTACTTATTAAAATGATTATAGTCGGGGAAACCATCACCACATATCAACAGGCGAAACGGATTGATGTGCATCCATGGCAACAAGAATATCAATCTAAACAACAACAATGGTTGTCTTCAGGACCAATTGATTGGCTTGGATTGTCGGTGTAAACAATTGCAGATCGATTCGCGTCTTCAATATACCCCAATAGTAAAACGAAGGTTCGTGAAGAGGATAAGACTTTTTAATACAGCGTATGAGATGGTGT
>JAQQZZ010147609.1:0-26959 GCA_030265115.1 Mopalia vespertina | reverse complement strand
AAAGTAAATAATTAGATTGTTTCCAATCCTGATTTGTTGTATCACTCATTACTTGCTGGCATTTTTTTCTTTCTGACCAGGAAATTTCTTACTTCCTTCTCACTAATCTTGTTGTTTTTGTTTTGTTTTTGTTTTTTCTAGAGAACGTGGCGATGTTAATAAACTGCTAGGGCTACGTAATTGACATTAACCTGGCTATGAATTTTCTTTTCTTTGTTGTGCTTCTTTTGACGGCGTGCAACATTTGCTATAAAATCATCAATTCAAAGAAATTTCCATGTTCCGTTTCCAACTGAATTCCTGGTAAAATCATACTTCTTAACAACGTGTTTGACGTATATTTGTATATTTTATATATAGTTTTAATTTGTTGCTCTTTTTTTGTATGCATGTGTTTTTGTTTTGTCTGTTTTCAAAATAACATGAATATCAGTTAACGACGTGCGAGACAAGTGTGATAAATATATATGTGAGCGTCTGAAAAACATGTGGACAAGCCATGTTTGTGGGTGTAGACATTGAGTGAATAAAACACACGCGAGAAGTCAACACCTTCATAGTTAACAAACCTGTCAGTCAGTTAAGTGTCAGACTGATTTTTGTGAACGCAGATGGTGTTTTTGTTTTTAATATGTTTATGTTTATCGATTCCAAACGAGAAAAACTCTTAAAGCGTAATATCAAGTTAGGAAACAACTCCGTCTGGTTGCTGCGGGCGATTTATTATTATGTTATTATGTTATGATATTAATTAGTATGTCGATTGATGGACTGAGATAATGATGGTCATTGGAGGGAAGGGTGGACAAATTCGAAGTGCCGCCCAAGTGAAACCCGGAGAAATATAACCCCATATTCTAACGTCACAATTTCAACTGGTGCATATGAACGCCGATTCCTACAGCACAGATTCGGGTTATAATTGTCTATCAACTGACATAAATAACACAAATCCTGTCCTGTTTTTCAGCACTATTATTATGATATAAAAGCGATAAGCGAAAACACTTTTCATTTTGCTTAGTACACGCGTCCTTTGTTTCACACTTAAATACGCAAGGATTGCAAAATAGCAAATCAATCTGATCTATCGATATTGATGATTCGCCTGATTTATCGAAATCGATAAATTTGTTATCGATAATGATTAATTTGTTGATGTCAATAAATGGTTTCTTACGTAAATAAATAAACATTGTCAATATGTAAAACTCACGAAAGCCCACGAAAGGAAATTGAATGGGATCAGTAATTATTTCTGTGCCATTCATCGATATAGATAATTAGGTTGGAATTGCCAATCTTGGCAAATCGTAAAAAAAATTGTGTTAAATTAGTTGATTAGATAGGAAACGACTGCCCGGTTACGTCGATATTTGTCCATACACAAACAGCTAATATAGGCACTTCCGATAAAGGCGAATTGCTTTATTAGCAGATAAAGAGCTCTGGCCATTATTATTTTTCGGCTGCGGAACAGAATAATTCCATAATCGATATCAATTGCTGGGTGACATTTATCGATACCGATAATTTATCTATCGATCCCATACGCTTAAGAGCGTAAATGCTTATTTTAGAGGCAAACAAGAAAAATCAATAAAAATGTTTAGTGTATACCACTGTTGTTAGTCACATGCTGTTGGGGGACTAAGCCTGGCTATGACCAAATAACATAGGCCACATCGGCCATATTCTTAAGTGTTTGTAGCACGATTGGTATTTGAGGAGATTGACACATTGTGTAAAGCACGTTACCGGAGGCATCTTGCGGCAAAATGTGTTCAGTCGTTTCGAATGTCTGTTTCTTTGATTGGGTTTAACGCCGTATGGATATTTCACGCATGTGAACGTGATAGCCCAATGGGGAAATGAACCAACCTTGATCCTAAAAGACATCTGACACACGCTGTGGATATGATCTGAAGCCCTGGCCTCAAGGAGTTTAGTAGACGGTTGCCCAAGGAATAAGTCTGTTAGACCACTTATAAATCGGACTTACAGTTTCTAGTGAGAAGATTCTCTACACCTATCTAGGAAAATACACTGTAATTCCTCACAGATAAGTTCAGAAAATGGGCTTCATCGACCATTGATAGGTTTTTGTGACATTTCCACACAACAACAACTGTCATCATGTGCTGCGTTAAAAACCGTTCAAATGAACATACAACTGTATGTGTATGCTGATTGAATCACAAGCCAAAATTACCGAGACCAGGCATTTCTGGTGGTGATTCGCACTATAATCATAGCTCATGTCCGTTCATCTTAACTGCCAATTGAAATAACTGGTTTCTCCGGTTACACCGTCCAAGCTCTGGGCATGATGTAATTACAACATTATTTCGTAAAATTTAGTAACATTGAATGATTGATTCTGCATTTCTGTATAATATGCGCTGAGATACCCTTACTTTGGACAATGAATTGACGTCAATCTTAAAATCTTCTGAAGGCATGGATGTCAATCATAACACATACCCACCCCTTATTCCGGAATATGTGTTGTGAATATATTATTAATTCACACAACATTGAGTTAACTTATTTGGATCTTTATAGACTAACGGGCGCCATATATATATATAAAGGCTTTGTCAACATATTCTAATTGTCAGGAATTGACAAGAATGAATGTTTCTTTGTATAATAATTAAGGGACGCTCAAATAAAGTAAATATGCATTAACTATTGTAGATCGGATAAGTCAATGGAAGTCCGAGTAGGTTCATGTACATGCGTATTTTAATGTATAGGTAGAATGGCCAGTTTGTACTATTAAGCTTTCATTAAGATTCTAACAGTTACTTCTCAGAAATTATTGGTGATAAGTGTGTCATTATCATGCAATTTTGTTCTACAATATCAGTATTTTAACTTGAACATCTTTATTAAACGAACCTTAAGCTTTAGAACAAAGAGAAACAGAAAGGTCAAACTTTTCAGGAAAGGTTAAAAGTGTGTGACTATCAACACAACTAACAACCTATAAAATGACTAGAGGTTATCGCGGTTAAACATATAATCCTCACGGAGTTTTCAGTAGCGACGCCAGTCCACAGAGATTTTGGTCACGCACACCTAATGCGTGGTACACACACACACCTTGAGGAAGATATTACCAGACCAATGTCCCAAAGAGAGTATGGTGGTATTGTCTAGTCTGACCTCTGAAAACATTGACCATGTGCTGAGGAGACACATGTCAGACGTTCCCCTTGCCTTTTCCCATGAAAATGAACAAGTTTCTCAGTAGAATCTGACAAAATCTGAACCGTCTGGAATGGGCATTTTGGCTGTCAAGTCAGCCTACATCTGATTAATCAACAGCTAGGTTAACCTGTCAATAGATGTACTTAGAACAGTGACATAAAGGTGCAATACACAGCACTCTAATGGTCACTAAATATTCAAATCAACCTATGATAATAAAAAAAGAATCTCCAACAACTTATAAATAACTTCGGTAATAAGCTGAGTGAAAACTAAATAAATGGTCTATATTTCTTTGTCATTTTTAGATTTGGAGCCTTAGGGGCTCGACAAGGCCTTAACTACTTTTCCCTTTCTTCTCTTTAAGACACGGAAGTGAGTTCAAAGATAATGTTTTTCTCTCTCAACCTTAGGTAGGTGCTTGTCGTTTCGAGCTTCAATCTTATTCGTATGTGTTTTCAATTTGTTTCCAAAGCTCTTTCAATTCTCCTTTTGCTGACATATTTTAATGAAGTTTTGTATCTTTCTTTTCTTTTCTCTTGTACATAATAGTACGTAATACTAATGTTTATTGGACATATAGCCAGTGTTTGTTTGTAATGTACACAAAGAAAAATGTCCATGCTACAAGTATATATGGATCGATTCTGTATCTTTTATGACACAAAAATCCTTGCACAAACATTACCTAATATAAAAGTCAACTGTACTACATATATGTTGCATACCTGATAATTGCTTTCAAAATATACAGTTTTAAGTATATATTAATGACGATCATAAGAAACAGCATAAGGAACCCGGACGAGTACATTTACTGTTTTGCGATTTCTAGAAATTTAAGGAAGGCAAAAAATTTTACTTTTTTTTAACTTTTGCAGTGTCGAGAAATCACGAAATAGCAAATCATCGCATCCAGCTTCGGATTAACGGGCTGCATTTTTTTTTTCGCACATAGCTGGAAAGACTATTATTGCACGAGACACATGAACTGTACAAGTATCTAGGTATCTCAGTAAGGAAGTTGAGGCTATACAACTTAAAACCAGAACCCACTAATTACGTTTTGACTATCCTGGTTCATAACTCATACATACATTTTTCCTAAAAGCTGTTTCTAATACACACTCTTTGTTTTCATCAAAATGTCGGAAAATTCTTTTTAATTATTTCGTTTCAATTTAGGACAAGTGTTATAGTAAAGCATAAGTTATTAACATAGTAATTAATTTTGTATTCATCGAAGTGGATTTTAGACAACACATGAGATCCACCGGCCTCTGTTGTACCACACAATAAAGTACTTTGGGGCAAAATGCAGAGCCATAGGTGTTATATTGAAACAAAAACATATTTACAATACAAAAAAATGCACAGGGCGGCTTGATAGGTCAATGTGGGAAACTTTTTATGTAACTATGGATAAAAGTAGAGCCTAGCCTCGTAACTTCCTGATAAGATAGAGATTACGCAGGTTTATCCCAAAGTTGCAGTCTGCGTTGAAAAGTTAGATGGTACTTGATGATCACAAAATGCCTAGGTTGACAGGGGGCTTCGAACTAGCGAGTGATGACCTATATGTACTTTATATCCCCATACACACGAACATGAACTGCAGTGTGCATGTTGCGCAAACCTATTTTAATCGGGACGTATAGGCCTTCATGTAACCAGTCAACGATGGTTTGGAAAATATTCCGATTAAAAATAACGTACAGGATTTTGTCCAATGTCAAATAAGACAAAACATTGTTGGAGTTCTAGACACTGTTGCGAACACACGTTTACTAACAAACGTGCTGCTATTAAACAAACAACATGCACTGGGTGAATAGTGTGTAATGAATTTATACCGCTAGGAACCACACACTTGACAGTTTCTATTACGTAGAGGAGATATATTAGGAACCGTGATCAATTTAAGCAATAAGGACTGAACGTTTGTAATTATAATTGATGAAATTTAATGTGACCTACTTCGGACAGGACTTTCTTCGAGTGGCTGGCTGTACGCATGGCTAAACGTCTTGTTTGGAGAGCATTTATGTTGTCTTTATATAACGCTGGGTAGTTAACATTATGAAAACACGTCAGATTGTGTGGTTCTGTTGGTGTCAATTATTGTTGGAATACACTACGGTCATAGACGTAGAATACCCTTAATCAATCAATCAAACTTCTGTGTACCGTAATAATAAGCTAAACATCTTTCAAAAGAGATCAACTAGTATGGTGATCAAATAGAACTAACATGAGCATAAGCCGAATTCGGTAGTGACGATGTGTTCGTGATGGCGTTACCCTTTGGTTCAGCGGGGATGGCGATGTGATTGTACCATAGCTCTCATACTAAATAAGAGGGCAGTAAATTTATTTACTGAACAGTATTTAGTAGAACAGAAATACGAAACTAATTCTAGCAGAATTGCCCTGTGCGTGTCAAAACCTCCCAAAGGTGGCAATATAAAGCGAAAATCAGACTAAACTAATTTAGTAGTATTTTAATTCAACTTTTAAGCACCGTGTACAAAATGTTATAATAGAATGTCACTTGCAGAATATTTCGGCAAGAAAGTTTCTAACTAGCATTTAATGTGTCACCCACGATGATAACAACAACATAGAATAACTATATTAAGATGGCTTTAAAAACTGTTTGATTGTTTGGTGTTTTGCGCCACATTCAGACTTATTTCAGATAACGTATAATTGATTAATTTTTGTTTATGTTCGATTCCTTATACTGGTATCTTGTGTAATTCAGCGCAAAAAATTCTAAATCAAATCCATTAGTTCAACAATATGTTTATTGTACAGTTTTAAGAATCAGTATGGAATATACGAACCTATGTTAATTGTCTTATTGGCAAATATTATTTTTGGTTTTATTATGTGGTAAGATATGAAAACGATCGAATTTGAAACAGGTCCATTTTGAATTAAGGTTTTTAAATTTTATCTTTGTAGTTGGTACGTAAAATATAGTTATTAAGCAATATCTATATTTCAGCATAGCTAAGAACTAAATATCTACCAGGAAGATATTATCGCAGTCGGGTGTATAAGGTTTCAGTATCACCCACTTCGCCGATGTAGTCTTTTATCAAGACATTATTGAGGTTTCCTCATAAAGCTTCTACTTTGTACAGGGAATAGAAAAGACACATTTGTTTGAGAAGATTTTCTCTATCAAATCTCGACCGTACCAATGTGGCAGTATACATGGTGTGATCACTCTGAATAGGAAACGATTTATACCAAAAACTCAAATAAAACTCAATACAAAAAAGTAGAAAAATAATATATGATAAACAAGGCTGCCAGTCCACATCGGGTCAAAAGGTTAGATGTATCCGTGACTGCATAACTCGTGGGGGATATTTTTAAGACTTTTCCTCGAAATGCTTCTGAATATGACGTTAAAGTCACATGCTAATATTGAACAAACACAAGAAACAGGATTTTATTGTGGCTTTTAAGTCTGGTGTGTAACATATAACACGGTAGCATTCCTTATACACAACTCCTACACATTACGTGGTCTACAATAACATATTTATCATTGTGTGACGGGACTGGAGAGAACAGGTGCAGGATTTGTTCAATGAATCAGTTGCGACAATAGTGAATATTCTATCAGATGTTTTCTTAAATGAAGAAGAAGCCTTAAAGAGAATATAGGGGAATGTGGGACGAAAGGACACAGTTTCGTTTAAGCATAAATTTATCGATATATTATAAGATACCGAAAATATAACTTGGTTATAAACCTTCCAAATGATGTAAACTACCAAATGTGGTCCTTTTTGTCTGAAAGAAACATTCAATATGGGATATATCTCACCTGTGTGAGGTTTCATTGTGTATTGCCGAAATGTTCACATTAACATTCAAGCTATAAAAATACAATTCCCCCCCCCCCCTTCCCCCCATCTCTCTCCACACACACACACGATATATCTATGTTAACAGTCTTATGCACACTAGTTGTTTCCGTACTACATGTAACACATATCATAAAGTGATAAACGGATACTGAAGGCAGGACATATACGGTTTAATCTCTAGCCCTGTACTGCTCTCCTTTCTATAAATACTTTGATGAATCGTTGTTCAGCCTTGGATTGTTATTGCAACAAAAACCGTTTCACACATCTGTGTTCTTTACTGATGGCAGTTTGTGTATTGTTGAAGCAAACTCGACCCAATAACGAAGATAAAGCCGTGGCGTAAATCATCCAATCCAAGCTTCAAATCCCCCCCCCCCCCTCTGCTCCCCCTCCCCCTTACTGATTGCAGCAAAATTGTAACTGCTTAATAGATACGCCACGTGAGTTCCCTTTTACTAGAACCAAAGAGCTGCTATTAAACAATATACCTGTGAATTGTGTTAATATCAAATGTATATATTGTAATTGATATAGTACAAGACTAGTGTTACTCCGAAGAACGAAAGACTTGATGATGGCAAAATAAATCACCGAAATATTGAAGTCAAAATGAGTCTTTCGTTCTTCGGAGAAACACTACTCTTGTACTATGCTAAACTTATCAGTGGAAATCAAGGATTTTGTAATAGATATAGATCCGGGTGTTTTCTTTCTCACTCACGACACTCATTCTCGCAACACTAACTTAGATATATTGTTATGTTGGTACTAGTGGGTATAGTGCACAAAGTTAATCTTGGCGTAAATAAACACTTGAATTAGTATCTCTTAAAATTGTCATCCTACCCAAAACAACATATTTTAAACGATAGACTTATATACATATTCACGTTTAATTTCTAGTTATATGAAGATTCATTTGAAACTTGTAATATCATAAGTTAATTCTGACATGAACGTATTGCTATTATTGGACTTTTTTTATCATTAAAAGCAGTTCAAGCCGGGTTCACTATGCACCCGATACGCGGATTCTCGGTGCCTCCGTTATGCGGATTCCCCGTGCATCCGTTATACGGATTCCAGGTGCCTGCTCTACGCCGATTCCCGAAGCCTACGTTATGCGAATTCCCCGTGCAACCGTTACACGGATTCCAAGTGCCGGCTCTACGCCGATTCCTGATGCCTCCGTTATAATGGATCCTATGGTTGTAAGTGTCATTTCCTACTGCTTCAGTCTCACAGTTCGTGTCTAGTCTATTTAAGGTGATGTATAGCCTAATTATCATTTAATCCAAGGGATTTGTCCGCTATCGGGTATGTTGGTAATTGCATTATGTAGGGCAATGACAAGCTGAATGAACAACAACACAGTATTAATTGTCACAAGAAGCCATGCCTGGTGTGGTACCGGGTAGCGAAGAGATGCAAACGAAATCAAATAATTAACACAGGTACTTTTTATATAGCCGATGTGTTATTTGTGTTTACTCTTTTGCAAATCACCTCCCATGTGTTAATTTTATACGAAGTTTGTATTTAGCTTGGTGTTGAACGTGGTACTCAATGGTATTTGATTTGTACAACAACAGATGGTCCACCTCTTCATTTTCCTTACTTTTCCTTACTTAAATACGGTGACGAGAATACGGTGGAAATCTCGTACAATATACATAGGCCTATTGACGAACAATGGATTTAGGTTCATGCAACTAGGGAGTTGTGAAAGGTACACATAAAAGGAAAAATAATATATGATAAACAAGAATGATGGAATAAACCAGAAAAAACTAACCACTAATTAAACGTTTTTATCATGGCTTGTTTTGTAAACTTTTACCCCAACATAGCTTGAAACTGTGCTAGTTAAATATTGCTTGGAAATATTGGTGTTAATGTTAATATATATGAATACAGTTTTTGATAATATAACAATTAGCGCTTGGCCCAAAAGCATTGTCCTGCTGAACTATCTCCATTTGGAGATTCACAATTGTCCTTACTTTTCCTTACTTAAATACGGTGATGAGAATACGGTGGGAATCTCGTACAAGCATACATAGGCCTAGGTATACACAGACGGAAAAATAATATATGATAAACAAGAATGATGTAATAAACGAGATACATGATCCACGATAACCATTGAGCCACCGCCCACCGCCGAGGGTCTCGTTCAACACGAAGATATACATTAGGATTTTAATGAATTAAGAACCCCACAAAGCCATCACTCAATCATTCAATACATATGTAACAAATGACCTGCAAACCAAGACAGTTAAAACAATTATCTAAAAGGAAATCGGGAATTCAGTCACACCTTAAAAGTAAAATAAAATCCTTTCCAGAAGAGACAGATTGGAGATTGTTGGAATTTCACTCGTTGAAAGAAAAATAAGATACATTTCCAAAAACGAAATATCTGAGATTGTTGGAATTTTGAATAACAATGAAGTAACACGAATAACGACTGGCTTAATAAGTGAAAGATAAATAAATCGTCCTTAGTAAATGTTGTGCTGTTGACGCCATGTGGCCAGTGTATGACGTCCATAAAACTTCTGGGATTATTTGATTGATTAGCTAATTAAGTGACTAGCTCAACCAGCAAAACCATGTGTGTTGGATCCATTGATAACAAAAGAAAACTAGGACTTTTACATCCGAGTGTAAAACACAATGAATCGAATAACGCGCACGATGAGAATTGAGTATCGCGCCCGATGAGAATTGAGTATCGCGCACGATGAGAATTGACTATCGCGCCCGATGAGAATTGAGTATCGCGTACGATCAGAATTGACTATCGCGCATGATGAGAATTGAGTATCGCGCACGATCAGAATTGACTATCGCGCATGATGAGAATCGAATTACGCGCACAGTCAGGATTGAGTATCGCGCATGATGAGAATTGAGTATCGTGCATGATAAGAATTGACTATCGCGCATGATGAGAATTGAGTATCGCGCACGATCAGAATTGATTATCGCGCATGATGAGAATTGAATAACGCGCACGATCAGAATTGACTATTGCGCATGATGAGAATTGAGTATCGCGCATAAGCAGACTTCAGTATCACTAATGATCAGCATAGTACGTCTTTTAGAATGTGGCAATCAAGATATTAATTTTGCAATCGGTAAAATAGATACAAAAGCGTGGTAAGCGGTAATAATCTGACGTATGCATGGAATTTCAAATATTCCCCAGACAATGGTGAAAAGAAATGACACATTCAGACCCAATCAGCAGTTTATTGGGAGAATTGCCAGTCGATTTCCCGAGATACAAGTACTGATTTTGAGTCCGTTTGAACACATTCAAATCAGGTATTCTGGATATTGGATTTGGATCCGTTAAACCCCGTCAGAAATAGACATATATGTGAAGAGACTGTGTGTTGATGACAGATGGGGAATGAAACTGTCAGTTGCAAAGCTTACGGGGTGTTCGTTGATCAGTGTATACAATCGATCGTCTTCCCTCTAGACCTCCTCAACCAATAGGTCACCAATTTGGGGATCCACTACATGGCGCTCTGACATTTAAAATGAAACCTTCCTGTAATTAGTCTAAAATCGCTGTCTAGAATATTCTGTCATTCTTTAGTAGGGATTGGACATATTGATGAAGATGAGGTTTTTTATTTCCGCTGTAGGGTACACATGGATGTTTTCCAGTGTCTGTGCAGTAATTTTTCGTTATCGAATGTATTACCATATATGCCAAAAACAGAGGCCTCTCTGGTTTTCCCGCGAATTTTTGTGTGAATATGAGAACACGGAGGGTTGTTAGAGATCCATTTTTTATTTATTAAAAACTAGTTCAGCAGACGTTTCCCTCCACAATAAGTTTTAGAATATTAACTTCTTAACTGTTCTTTACAAAACATCAAACATTAACTTCTTTAGTGTAAGTTACATAACAACAAAGTAACATTGCAGTTTGCATAATGTATCTGGAGGTATATAATGAAATACATGAACCCTGCATATGAAAGCAATTATAACTCGATTAACATGATAATGCGTTGGGTTTTTTTTTCAAGAAATATAGAATATTCAATAAACACACGCTGTAGTTAGAAATTAATTGGCAGGAATATAGTCATTATGACTTGTGAACATACTATTTTTACGAAATTTTGTATTGTAGTCTACACATGGCGATCAACATTCTATTCAAGTTGCTATTTCAACTCCAGGACTTCATGTAGGTGAGACCGTGGAGGTTTGGGAAATGGGGTGCAGTGGGACTAACTCACTTTGTTTTTAGAATTCCGTTTTAATTATAATGTCATATTTGGAAGGCCAGCCCCAAACCGGTGAACTGTATCGGCGGAGGGTCAGTGTTCCGACACTCTTACCACCGAAATATGACCGCTGGCCCTGAATATTAGGAATCCTGAATTATTTGTTTGTTTGATTGGAGTTTAATGTCGTACTTAATGGTATTTTACTTATTTGGGTCTTGCACCTGCCACTCTTTGTTGTTTATTAACCAACAGGAACAGCAAGACATCAACTTTGCCAAAACGGCAAGGTGATTTTATAGGGCTAAAATGGTTGAGTCTGCTTCGACAAATGCTACTACTAGCTGGCATCTATAATGATTACCGCAGATCCTTCCTGTGTCGTGAGTGACAGAGATACGTACAAAAACTAATTACGGAGTTCTCAATTAGGTGTCAGTCGACACTTAAACTTAAAGCTTTTCGCCCAACACATGGAACTAATTTATGTATTGAGTCTATTATGCCAATAGATAATCGCAATAAAGCAACATTAAAACGTGATTGGTTGAGAAATGTAATTGAATAATGTTGAACACGTGGACAAGTGTAAAAATAGATAGAAGCATGACTTGAAAGACACATGTAACAGTGTCGTTGCAGAACTATACATTCTTTTCGAGAAGTCGGTCATACACGAACTCCTGCTTAAACAGAACTCTGGAAATAAAATCCAAAACTTTTTGTCAACTTGGTCTGTCTTCACGGATGAAAACACGTCACGTGGCATTAAACAAGCCATAACGTTGCAGGGCATCTGTCGATGTCGTGCAATAACTATAACGGCTTAAGCTGCACGCTGGGGCGTGAGACATCGAGAATTATTACTCTGTCCGTCAAAGTTATCGCACTCTCGACAATTGATGTTCAACTCGCGCTTCTCACTCGTTGAACATGAACTGTCTCGAAGTGCCGAATCATGATATTACATTCTCAAACACGCAGTATTTGTATAATATTCCTAACAATACCAACCTCCACATGTAATATATTACAATAAACAAAATGCTCACACTCGGATCAGACACGTGAACAATGTGTCTCCGGGTGATAGCCCACTTGACAAATTAATTATTACCTAATTAATGGGTTGTAGGATTTCTCGATAAAATGTTATGAAATAAGCATTCTTAGCAATACTAGTTAGCGGTGAATGCCAGATAATGATGGAATTGTATACTGGCATGAAGGAAGCGTCCATGTTATAGGTGTGTGAAACGAACAGGTGGTGATGATGTGTCATACAGACTACAGTAAACCATACTACACAAAGGACTCTCCCTTAAGGTAGAACACTTTCAGCTTAACTATGGTAAAGAAATCAGGACATGTAGAAATATTTCATTGGATTACCAGTTGTCCAATCTGAATCGGTTTGAATACGACCATTCAAATCGATTTCCCAATTATCGCAACGACGGTTGGGAGGGAGATTACTGTTGCCCTGGTGCTATCGGGACTGTGGGGCAACATGAACTGATATGTTGCGGTGTCCTTTTGACGTTTTGGCTTCTAGCAATTGTGTTTTTTGTCTTTGTTTGTTGCCAGTGTTGTCGGGGTTAATTTGGCTCACATGCGTTAAATTACCTTAACAGCAGCGTTAAACTTTAATCATACAAACAAACAATCACCCAATAATAAAGTTCACAAGTTTACATAACTCACTTTTAGCGATCAAACTTACAAAATATTTGCTGAAAGTCATTTAGTAAGTACATACATGTACACAATATTAAATTCGATTGAATCCAATAAAATACGTTTTATGTAGAATGTAGAACATAAGACACCTTATCAAAGAAGGAACTACATTTTTTTCTTTATTATGAGCAGATTCGAAATTCCATTGGGATTTGTCTCTGTGGAAACCAACGACATTGTTTGTAAATCATCCATGAGAACGAAAACGACTAAACTAAAACAAAAAATCACAATGAACACGTTTCCGGGAAACGTGAGTCGATTCCCACTGGATTATGTATCTGATCTTATAGAGGACAACATGTAAGGCACTAATTAAGGAAATGTTTCCATAGTCAAGTACACCGAGTATTAGTGGTTCATGGAGTTATGAGAATTTAGCAATATAAAAACAAAAATAAGACGCCTGGAGTAAAAGTGAAAGCATTCGTATTGATTACACTGAATTATCATGTGACTATTTCAATTATAGTATCCAGAGAAGAAATAATTCACTTATTGATTAGATGGCAATTAAATGATTGAATTTATCAAATAAAGTTTCAGGAAACATCTCCACAGTGAAATTACTTTTCATTATATTACCACTCGTTACGTAACGATTATAAAGTTTTAATTAATGTAAATCAGGCATACAAACACAATGAAGTAAAGCTTTATCCAGTACAATATCACAATACAGAAAAATATTAAAAGCCTAGCTTTAAATAGATAGCAAGTGCAAGATGATTAATGGTGGAGACCAGTGTACCGATAATATGTAAGGAATTATTGAGGCAGGCTATAGGACCACTAAACGGCCCTTAGGAAAACAAAGGCCTTCTAGGAAATGTTTGAATTGATCAGATAGAAATTCCTCTCTTGTAAGGTGGTATCATCTTTGTTCTCTGCACCGAGACAGAACAATGTTTCACACGCTATAGATTGATAGTTCGTGTTCACTATACGCTAGGTCAACCCTTACTTAACCTATATGGACATTATTATACACTTGGGTCCGATAAATGGTCGAAGTTGTGCCAATGGTATATCTATTTTCGCGACAAAACACTCGGAATTGTCATTATCAGCCAATCTGCAAACCAAACGATAAACAACCATTCCTCGTAGGAACAATTTAAGACTGTGGTGAGACTGTGATGGTTCAATAGTGTCTTGTAATGGGTGGATTCTTGTTAAATACAATAAGAGAACCTTATTTAATGTCAGTACGTTCGTACTTTTTGGATTACACTTAATAGTTTGAACCAATTCTAGTTGAGGTCTTTTTGCAAATGGAGACCCGCCCGGGAACCGAACCCACAATCCTCTGTCCTGTAAACAGTTTGAACGAGTAGCCTACATTTACTGCTAACGTTTTGGGCGCTTCGTTGAGGTTTGTGCGTTCGATTCCCGGAAGGGCGGCCTGTTTTGAAAATTCGAGTGAATTATTCACATCAAAACCACAAACAATATAGATGGATATTGAGTTTATCTCTACAATAAAATTTATTATTTTGTTTGGTAGAGAGAGAAAGTTGTGCTTGTCCAACAAGAGAAACTATGTCTCACAGTGTCTAGCTCACAATTTGCAGGCGGAAACCCGTTCGGGAATCGAACCAACCACATGACTATCTTCTTCTTCAAAATAGTTTAGCCATTTTCTAAGCTCGTTAACGGATTATCAACTTGCTGTGAATATTGATATGGCTTATGTAGTTAGTTTCACAAATCAACATAAACCGGAAATCTTCAATTCCAGCTGAATGATATACCAAGTTCACAGCTCAAAGAAATAAAAAAAAAATCCTGCATGTTTAGTTTTCTATAACGTCACTTATTTGAACCGATATATAGTAACTAAACATACTGCGCTGATCATTTACTGGAGTTGTGAAGTTGGTCAATAGAGCTTTAGAGTGTTTAGTTAGTTGGATTTTGTTTAAAGTAGGGACTTATAGTTGATTAAAAAGTATTCCGGAATATTGTACCAAAAGTGTGGGCACCCTTGCAAGCAACATCTAGCAATTACATTGAAAATATCCTGAAAGAAATTGACAATACCTTAAATATAGATTTGGAAAGGATCACGGTTTAATTTATTTTATAATATAAGCTGATGCCTTTCAAAATATAGGTGAAAATATATTAGACTTTCGTTAAATAATTCATGGTAATAATACCTGTCTATAAGAGAAATGAATTCTCGTGTTCAAGTCAAGGCCGCTGATTGGGGCAGCTTGTTGGAAGCTTGTTCAGTTATTTTGTCTTTTCTTGAAACATAGCAGCGACGGCGTAAGTGGTTTATTTAACGCTTGTTTTGGTTAGTTTTGTATATTTTTGTACAAATATTTTTATGTTTATTTTGTTTTTTCTCTTTCACTTGAAAAGCGACATTATGGTATTTAATAAAATTGTCAGATTGAAATTGTTTCTTTGAAATATAAAAAGAAAAAAGAACCTGACCGAGTTACTCGACAAAGTGTCCAATATTGTAAGCAATTATATGAAGTTAAGACGGTTTCAGCTAGTTTCTATACGCCCACCCCCACACAATTATATCCGTAGTTAATGCATTTACAGGCTTCTGTCTAATGACCGTCTTTGACAGTTATATAGCTGTAATAACTTAGGATAACATAAACACAGTATGCATGCCTAGAGGTATTAAAATGATGATGTAGAAAACTATCACACTAATACACGTGGGTATTACCTAGTCCACGTATATACCGATTTGTTTTTTTAATATATTTTACCTCCTCCACCCCCTCCCCTCCACCCCTTCTCTCTCATCCACCCTTACCCCTCCCCATTTAAACGCATCTAAATATCACAAACTAACATGATTTTAATGACTTACTAAGTCTTATCCAGAATAAGACAGCGACAATTTGATGGATAATTCCAATGAAAAGAAACGACCATAGCCCAATGTTAACCGCTACTGGAGGGCACCTGGACCTAAACACATCAAGCGCCAGCTTACTATAATGGATCTCATCTGATGAGAAAACAGGGATGATGTTCCCCCAAATACTTCAAGTAAATAGTGTATTCTGCCATACAACTTCTATCTATTGGTACAGATTGAAGCAGGTAAGTCCAGAAATGTGAAATTTGGTCACGAACCCGTGATTATTACGTCGCTTGGTTAAACATGCCGAAGAGATTCCATAAACGAACTAGATCTACCTTTACTCGTAAGAGAAAGTGAGCTTTGCTTTTTGAATTTTGAATTTAAAGTTGAGTTTTGCTCTATTCCGACTGTTTTATAAAACTTTGAGCTGGGCGCATTACTTTTCTGCACCAGTAAAGATTGACAACTATATTGGTATAAAACGGATGTATGGTATAAGAGTATAACACAACAGGTGAACTCTCCTTTTACTAAGGGTTGGCTATACCCATTCACAATATAGGAAAAATGTTTGTCGCTTTAACAGTCAAATTAAATTCAAACCACAGAAACTTAATTCCAACCTATAATGATGTCAGTTATCAAGCCTATTATAGAGTAGGTGACAATGTGTTCCAGTTATCAATCAGCTCCCCACCAGAAGTGCACCAAAGGGAGACTGAAGGAGGAGACCAGTTCTCACCAATCTCACCCATGTCAAACATGAAAACTGGTTTATTTCACATTAAAAACATTTGAATTTGTCAGTTTAGTACAATGCAACAAAATAGAGTACATTATTTGTTCAAAGTTTGTTCTATAAGTTTCCATTGTGTTACCATATACGTATTTTTTTTATCGATTTTTTTGTTTTTTTCTGCCATGAAGACGACAGTCCAAAGGAGATTCTACTATATCAAGTAATTTGTTTTTGTTGTAGCTTCTTTTGGAGAAAACAATCATAAAAATGCCCTGTTACTTATTACTTATGATTCGGTATTAATTCAATTGTAGTTTTAAAAATATTATTGGAACTTTCGAAAATGTACATACTTCAATCCTGAGTATCCAATCTTGTTAAACATATATACATACATTATTTTAAAACTTTTAATTACCATTTTCGCATTAGAGACCATAATTATACGCTTGATTGCGACTAGAGTGCCCTGCTGTACGACCCTCCCGAGCTCCAGTGAAGAAGAAGGTGAATAGGAGTCCCGGATAAGGGACAGCACAAAGCCGATTTGTTTGTGATGTCATTGTCCTATATGTTGTCTTTGTTTGTTGCCAGTAATGTCGGTGGTGATCTCATCCGTTGGGCCAGCACGTCGTCATATAAGCGAAATAACCGTATTACTACGTAAAACCAATAACTGTATTACTACGTAAAACCCTAAGCAAACTGCGGGTGGTTGGAGGGAGCTTCACGTTGCCCTGATGCTCTCAGAGCCAAAGGAGAACAGGGAGCCGATCTGTTTGTGGTGTCTGTATTGCGTCCTGTATTTGTCCCGTGATGTCTTTGTTTGTTGCCAGTGGTGTCAAGGATGGTTTCCTTCACCCATTGGGCTGGCACAACGTCATATAAGTGAAAATACCCTTGACTATGACGTTAAACCCCAATCAAACAAAACAAACAAACAATCGTGTACAGTTCGGTTATGCTTGCAGTATGAAGCTAAATTAAGGCGCCCTTTCCAGTTCATCCAAACTGGAATTGGATAGTTACACCTTAAAAGATGTTAAACCGAGAGACATGACCCTTTAAAGGGTTGAGTTTTCCATATCTATACTTGAAGCGAATACAAAAGAAACTGACATTCTACGTCTGCCTATGTAATAATTCAGGCAAAAGCGTGTCTTAGTTTGGTTAGAATCCTTATTCTATTTACTTCTGGCGTTTCGGTGCCTTACGGTTTTTCATCGTATTTAGACAAGGAGCAGTGTGAAATGGAAAAGCCGTCGTCATATAAGTGAAATACCATTGAGTACGACGTTAAACGTCAATCAATCAACCAAACACACGTATGGCACTGCACTCTGGGGTACCACATATCATGCTCATCTACAATCTCTATATGTATTGCAAAAAAGATATTCGCATTGTATCTTTTCTAATAAGCTCGGTCACAGTGAACCTTTATCCAAATCACTTATATTTCTCACTCTTTTAATGTTAAGCCTATATTATGTATGTATGCTACTGCGTATTTATAAATATCTTAACCATCCATGCAGCCTTCCTATTTAAAGTTGACAACTCATCAATCATTCTTCTGTGTACTCATACCCTACCGGGTCAAAATCTGTAAATCAATACCATTCGAATCTATCCTTTAATTCTCTACATATAGCGGGTCCCCGTAAAGGTGCATTCTCGCGGGACAATTTGTACTTACGTCGTATGGGGATCTCCCTAATTTGCGGCATTTTGATTGGTCAGTAAAACAATTACGAAACAATCCACCAATCCAAACTCTACGAGGAATGGAAATTGGTCAGACTACCTGGTTCCATTAAAATATCCTAACAACCTGTTTATACAATTCTATCATTGGAAATCCTCAGTAGGTAATACATCCACATCCGCCTGCATTTGTTTTCTATGGGCAATGCCAAGTTGTATATGCTCCTCTGAATCAATATTCGTACTCTTCACTTGAGTTGCATTCCGTTAGGGATTGGTTTCTTTATTTTCTATGTAGTACTTATTCCTTCACATACGATAGAATGCCTTGTATTATGTCTTAGTTATTATTCACGGTTAGATAGTATTTCGGCCTTCGCAGGTGACATGTAAACACTATTCTGTCTATTCATTGGTTAAACGTGTTGAATAAATCAAATCCAATCAAATTGTCGCCTTATGAACTCGCCTTAGATTGGCAGTGTCTTATTTAGCTCAGGGATTGCGTTGGTCTTATACATATAGCAGAGTTTACCTTTTTAGTTTAAAGTGTTGTCTTATATTCAACGTTATCTTATTCAAATGATGACATAAATAAGTAAAGACAATCTCACACGACACGAATTGTTGATGCTTAGATCGCCGCATTAGGCCTAAAAAGGGTTATGTGACACTTTCTGTTTTCATGCGGCGGAAAACAAAGGGTGTTCCTCTTGCCATTTATCGTGATAAACACACATATGCTGACACAGTATAACGCATGGCTAAACTAAATTGATAAGGTAAATGTCGTAACAAATACCATTCAGAGAGATAAACTAAATGTGTAAGGCGACAAAACCCATCATCATTGTTCTTGCTACAAGCGACTTATCATCCACACCATTTGAAGAAACACGCTTTGCCCGACGACTGTTTTGGTTGTACTGTGTTTGTCACATCAAAGATTCACACAATATTGGTTCCCAATACAATATCATAATATGTGCAGTTTTTATATCCAATACTTCACAAAACTTTAACTTGTCTGCAGTTGGCATCCGTTACGGTTGTTAACACGTTAACAGACAAGCCTACCATAGATGAAATTGATGTGGAAATGTTTTTTATCAGTATTTTTTAACATAAAGTGAATTTTCTTCTATTAAATTTGTTTTCTGATTTCTGATCATTGTGTGTATTTTATAATTTTATCGATTTCTTTTCGAATATTTTCTGTTATTTTTCTTGTTATTTTTGACTTAAAGGTATTCCCAAATGGGTTTTAAATCAGATTGAAAGTGACTCAATTACAAAGATGACACTATAAACTATCTGTAAAATAAATCACGTATTTTCCCGACGCTTTCATTATATTTACTAACAAACTTTCGACTTTTCATACAAGTCATTTAAGCTGTGATGTAGGCAGGGGAAACTCCATTCGGAACAGTCTCTGGCGGATAATGACGACTCCATAACGGAGATGCACGAAGGATTGTTAGATCCTGAAATTCAAAATGGCGGCAGACAACTTTAGCGAATGTTCTATAACAAACTCTTCTTCAGATAGCCAATTAAGCGATGGTAATTTATCTAATGACCAGATTGTGTTATGAAAATAACGAGCAAATGCCTTATACGAATGGTGGAACAGAAACAGATTGACTGCCATCAATTCGCATCGGAGTTATCCCCATGCAGGTCGACGAGGGCGACACGAATAGACTTCAAATTTATCTAGAATAAATACTTTAAATGTGAAGAGGATTGCACATTTATTACTATGTCAAGCTTTCAGCCCTCACAGTTTCATAAAGAAGTTTGACACGATTTAATCTTTCACCAAATACAACACTACACAAGCATTCTGAATAAATTTATCGATGACGCAAAAACACTGAAAAGCTGGGGGGAAAATCTGGAGAATAACAAAATGGCAGTGAGGTTTCTATAGAAACCAGTCCCTTTGTGAATTCCCCTGTTGACGTCACTCGAGAATCGCTGAGCTGTCACTCTTAATTAAAGTCAGATGTTCGAATGCCAATTTCGTGCGCCGATTTTTTTAATGAAACAAGTTGCAAATCGTTCAGTGAATATTGGACTATTTGTTAATGTTTTCTAAATATCAACCATTTGTTAATAATTTTAATGGATTCAGAATTGAATATTTTAATATCTTCTTTTTCTGTAGTATTTCAAATGTTTTCACATCTTTAGCATATTGGAATATTCAGCATAAATTGTGTGTACACAATTCTCCGAAATACAGAAGATAGGAAAGTCTGCGTTAGGCTACAATAATAAGGGCAAGATAAGAGCACAGTATAAAAAGCAATCGCTTTCTGGTCAGTTTTTTGTAGCTAACCATGTGTATTAGCGGGCGGTTAGCTCCAAAAATAAACACATTAAGTCGTCACGTCATGGGGAGGAACTTTCTTTGAACAAAACAGCTAAATTCCGAGTAACGGATGTCGTAAACAAACGGTAACTATTCATCGGATGTAACCGTCAGAGAGAAAGTGAGTACTGTCTACTTGACTGCCATCTATTTTAAGCATGTTAATAGCCAATTCGTTTAGCACGGCGAACTGTTACAAAGAGAGAATTATATTTAATATGAGGGAGTTTACTTACAATTTAACACCCACTGGCATACTGTTTTGTCTTTACAAATTGTCATTGGCTTTTAGGGATACCTGTGTCTAAAGGAAGCCATACGTTCTGAACTTAACATAATAGACCTTAGTCCAGTAATGTAAACTGAGATAACTGTAACGAAGAGCTGTGTTTAGACACTGGATCGAGATAAAAACATTTCTATAAAACGAAGTAAAATATAACATTTATTGTCTCATCTATTGTCGTACATTTATCCAATTTTTCACCGGCGCGAGTGGATGCAAAAGGCCAGTCAATAATGCGCTGTGAATCTGTGTCCGTAGATTGACAACTCAATGTCCTATACAACGTAAATATATAACCGTTTCGACAAGAAGGGCATTGGATTCAAAATGTTTTACTGACTAATATTGAAGAATATTGTGCTTCATGCTTGTGTCATCAAACAAAACCTTAAATAACAGATGGTAGTTAACAGATCATTTGGGTAAGGGAGGTATATTCCTACAAAAAACGAAAATGTACTCACTTAGCATTGGAAGAACACTAATTTTACAGCGCTGAAAAGCACTTCAAATGATTGATTGTATATTTGCTCATATTACTTTTGAGGACATGGCCGTCATAGGAGTCAAATGCCAATAGATCAGTCAGTCCGGTTTGTAACGATCTGTCTGTCAATATTTGCCAGCAATTAAAAACTGTTCTTCTTTGTGAAAATAAGAAGAGAAGAAATGGCGAATAATGTGCCAATTCCATCTATCAATAACGCTATATTATTATTGAATTGATGTATATATCCTATAATCTGATAAAGCGTTGGCTTAAATTTACTCCTGGTCAGGCGGGAAAAGGGTCCTCGAATGAGTGACGTGGAGAAATCAAATTTATGAAACTCGGGTAGTAATTTTCATTTGTACTGAGCCTCTGGGTCAGGAATTTGAGATTCTTTTTGACACATAATTGTCAGTTTTGTAGTAAATCAAAAAGAAATCAATATATATTTTCGTTTCGCGGCAGAGAGATTCGAGAAGCGCGCATTGGTACAGAGTCAGTGTTAGGTTATTGTAAGCTATTTCGAGTGTAAAGCGCCCTTACGAGGGATTAGCAGCCGCGTCACAGAATACAGTGCAAAGCAATATTTAATACGGATATTGAACCTTTAAATAAGATAGAAAACTACATTTGTCTTGAGTATTCAACTTGGAAGTTTGAATTCGGCTGTTCAGCGTGCTAACATTTTCTAGAGGTCGGAACTTTGAAGTCAACCTACCTGTATGCAGGACAAAAATGTCGGCCGATGGGTGTGCAGGTCAATTTGAAACGGGAAGGCCCTGCCAGTTTTCTATATATTTAGCGATGTGAATTTAACAACCAGGATTTTCGTTGTTATGGGATAATTTAATTAGTTCAATACATGCAATACATATACTAGTAGTTATACCTTCCGGTTCATAGTTATTTTATACAGGATGGTGATACAGACATATGAGCATTGGTT
The DNA here is from genome assembly GCA_030265115.1 of Mopalia vespertina. NCBI lineage: Eukaryota > Metazoa > Mollusca > Polyplacophora > Chitonida > Mopaliidae > Mopalia > Mopalia vespertina. The sequence continues at coordinate 4,464 of JAQQZZ010147609.1, read as the reverse complement.
ATAACTAGTGCAATAACCAGTACTTACCACGTTACTGAAAATTACGGATAAAGTAACTTGTATGCCGACGATTATTGACAAGTGTGTGCAGACGATTACTGATCACGTAACTTGTGTGCAGACGATAACTAACCGCGTCCCTTGTGTGGAGATGATAACTAACCGCGTCCCTTGTGTGGAGATGATAACTAACCGCGTCCCTTGTGTACAGACGGTTACTGATAGCGTTCCTTGTGTGCTGACGATTACTGATCACGTTCCTTGTGTGCAGACGATTACCCACCGCGTTCCTTGTGTGCAAACGATTACTAACCGCGTTTCTTGTGTACATACGATTACTAACCGCGTTCATTGTCTGCAGACGATTACTGACCGAGTCCCCCGATGCAGACAATTACTGACCGCGTTCCTTGTGTGCAGATGATAACTGACCTTGTCCCATGTGTGCAGATGCTTACTGTCCGCTTAACTTGTACGCATATGATTATTGACAGCGTAACTTGTATGCAGATGATTGCTGATCAAGCAACAAGTGTGCAGAATATAACTGACCTCTTTCCTTGTGCGCTGAACAGAACTGATCCATGAACGTGAAATGGCTACTAATCCGTTACACCGACTTACTGATAAATTATGCACTGGTCATTGCTGACCACGTTACCCGTATGCTGACCTTAAGTGATCAATGAACTTGCATGCTGGCCATGAGGCCTGTATTAAAGTCACGTCATGTGATGTGCGATAGTTCACGTGATTCACTCCACTTCCGGGTACCTCCTACATTTTTTGTATTAATATCCTAGTCTTTGCATCAACGTAAAATTAAAAAGATAGCAATTCTCCGTTACAGTCCTACAGCTGCACACAACCGCGTGACAAAATATGGCCCCGATATATCGGTATTCAAACCATAGCGACAGATTTTGAACAAGGTACCCGGAAGTACAAGAGAACGAGACTTTAATAATACCTTATTACTGAATACGTATCTTGCGTGCTGACTATAACTGATCAATCGACTTGCGAACTGACCATTAATACTGACAATGTACATGTATCTATAATAGTGACCATTACTGTACTTTCAATCTGGGAGCTAACCAATATATTTAGACAGTATTTGATTGTTAACTTTATGAAAATAACCTGCTCTTTACAAAAAATGTTCTTAAATATAAGAACATAAATAAATTGATTTTAATAAACTAATGGACACCAGGTATCTCTGCTGTCACAATTTATGTATTTATAAGATTTCCTGAATCAGAACACATCGATAAACCTCTCTGCTTTTATTTGACTTTCATTTCAAATGTGCACTAACTCTTTAGTTTATTGAGACAATAAACTCTGTGGAGTTTGACTGTTGTCTTTCAGTGGTGGAAAACTGCAATAATTCAACAAAAAGTAAAGAAATGCCTGCATCGATATGATCAACTCTGTTTTATTTTATTTTGTGCAGATTATGTGCTATTAATATATTTTAATGATTGATTGATTCATAATTTACGGCATGCCTAAGAGTGTTTTACTTGTAAGATGGTGGTGTATTCCAACAATAATGAACACTAGCATAACCCGAAAATAGGAGAAGTTTTGAAACTCTATATAGTGCTAAGTAAAGACAACATATTGCAACTCTCCGAACAGACTTGTGTATAAACCTAGACGGCCTGTTACATTCAAGTAATAATGAACGGGAATAACTGGTTCATGTACAGTTCACCTGTATATTGGAGACTCATTTCAATCCTAAATGTAACGTTAATCTTTGCAGATTGAGACTCCGATACACAAGCTCTGTCTGAGGAAAGCGCTGAAAACACATTTGAAAGGTTGGTAATATTTTGTCCCTTATGAAAATGTAACGCTTATATTACCACGGTAAATTCAACGTTAATTTGGTCTAATTTACACATTTTGTATACCTTGTCTGTGCCACGAGATTACTTATTTAAGCACGGAACATATACCATGGTTATCAATAAAACACTGAGCAGATATTATCGTCAATAGTACACCATCGTCTAACCATGGTTATCCGTCATAAACATACTGTCTACTTCAGCCATGTTCCTCTAAAACTTCAAGGTTCAAAAATGATGTTTCCTGCTAAAACATAACACATTTCTAATTTGGTTTTAATTTCTTGTTGGTGATGAAATTTCAAATCTTATTACAACATGATGCTAAACCGTTAATTTTCAGCCCATGTTTGTCTAGATTGTATAATTGTGAAGCCGATATGCAATGTGTTAGAGCTTGCAAAACAATTTGTCCATTTGAATGCAGTTGCGTAATTTCTACAATGGGGAACTTTGGTCTACCGAAATCAAAATAGACTGATTAAGTGGTCACGCCATGGGAATCAACTGTCGTGGAATGAAACAGCTGGATTCCGAGTAAAGGATGTGATAAACAAACTTTAATCAGCCATAGGAAGTGGTTGTCACAATGAAAGTGACTTTCTCCATTACTGCCTACTTGGCTCCCATCAATTCCAGTTTTCCTAGCTAATTCGTTGAGAGAGAAAATTCTCCCAAAGATACACTCAATGTCGGGTTAATGCTTGAATTTTCTGTTTATGGTTCTGGTTCAAGTTTATACTATAGGCGAATCACTGGTATGAGCTTTGTTCTAACCGTTTCAATGGACATCATCAAACCGAACCATTAAACAAATCAAATGACGATTTCGGACAAATGAGCGTAAATAAATATTCGAATTTCAGTAACCAAACTTTACTATAGCATACCAAAAAGATTAACATGAGCTTATGTGTGCACTATAAACCTTGGTTTGTTTGTTTGTTCGATTGGGGTTAAACGTCGTTCTCAAGGCTATTTCACTTATATGACTACGTGCCAGCCCAATGAAGGAAACCACCCTCGACAACACTGGCAACAAACAAAGACAAGACGGAACAAATACAGGACAATGAGAGGACGCAATACAGACACCACAAACAGATCGGCTTCCTGTTCCCCTTTAGCTCTGAGAGCACCAGAGCAGCATGAAGCTCCCTCCAACCACCCGCTATAAACCTTGGAGCGTTAGTATGTATCGAGTAATCGGAAGACTCAACCATAAACGCTGTTTTGGAATAAAGAGTGAGCCACACAAAGTCTGGTTATATTTGTCAAATAACTGCCCGATTAGTCTTATAAATAACTAAATCTGACTCAACTGATTGCACTAACAACGTTTATCTCATCAACGACGACAACACATTTAAAACAGTTTTTCATCACTAACATGAATTTGTTTAACATATTTGGGATGATGTAAACAAACGGAAAGGCTGCCAGGGTAAAATTGGACTTTTCAACCCTTTTTTGCCTATTTGACATCTGATTTCAGATATCTTACAAACTCATTTCAGATATCCAATTTTAGAAGTAAAAAAGTCGATGGCGCGTGACGGACGAATGCTTATTGTTTGGCTATGTTCTAATTATAAGTTGCGTGTTGACCAGGTGGTGACATAACGTTTCTATTCAGATGGGTTTCCTATGAACAAACTACGTCAAACGAACAAGATAGGGTAATGGCTTTAAACTTGATGAGTTAGATGGACAATCGGTGTGGGATTAAAATAGATGTAAACAATTGCTCTCGTCAAATTAATTTAAATCGAAATTCTTGATTTCGATGCGAACTGCAAATGAACCAAGGCATAATTGGTTTGAATTTAGAACAACTACGTGCATCGCCCTCTGATTTGTATATTACGTAGTAAATGGACCAATTAACGTGAACGTGAGACTCGGCCAATCCCCCTACTTTAGTAAGTGTTTATAGTCAGATTGTATTTTTGTGTACACATGTGACCCATACAGTATGGCACTGGCGACTGCCGTGTACAATTCGGTTATGCTTGCAGTATGAAGTTAAATTCAGGCGCCCTTTCCCGTTCTTCCAGGCTGGAATTTGACAGTCACCCGTTAACAGATGCTATACCGAAAGACATGATCCTTAAAAAGGTTCAGTAGTCCATCTCACTACTTAAAGCGAATACAACAAAACTGACATTATAATTATGTCTGTCTATGTAACAATTCAGGCATAAGCGCGTCTTAATTTGGTTACTGATGGTTCTAGAATCCTATGTTCAATATACTTATGGCGATTCGGTGCCTAACTCTGATGGTCAGGGTTCGATTACCAGACAGGTTTTCAACTCGCAAAATTTTCTCCACTAGAATATCTTCAAACTAAGAATTTGTTTGATTGGGGTTTAACGCCTTACTGAAGGTTATTTCACTCGCATGATCGCGCGCCAGCCCAATGGGCGAAGGAAACCACTCTCGACACCACCGGCAACAAACAAAGACAGGACAACCCAGGACGTAATACAAAGACATCACAAACAGATCGGCTTCATGTCGCCCCTTAGCTTTGAAAGCGAATGTCCGCTAACCTGAAGTCCAGTTGAATAACCTTCTATTTTAGTATAGGAGGGTG
>JAQQZZ010147598.1:0-12761 GCA_030265115.1 Mopalia vespertina | reverse complement strand
GGCGCTTATACCAGAATAAATTACGTATAATTTATATATTATAAATTACGCCTCATTTCTTAGGCGCTATATACGTACTTTATTCTGGTATAAGCGCCGAATGCTCTTTCGAACAACGGGCCCTAGTTGAAGGCTATTTTGTCTTGAAAATACAGTTTGCATCCCGATCGAGTCAAACAATATTTTTTCTTGTTTTGTGGTAGAGCCCAACATTTCAATACCGTCTGGTAGTGGATTTAAATAAATAGCGATTTGAGAGCGACCAGCCCCAGAAAGCCATGCAAGTAAATTTACTGAGTATGACACTGCTTCACGGAGCCTCAGTATAAGACATTTCTAATCTACCGGTTTTAATTTGATGGACTCGTGAAGCATATAACTGGCTACTTTGCATGGGAATTAGCGGGATTTTTCTCGACCTGTCCCTTGTAGGTCTACTTGTTGAGTATCCGTTTGATGGTTATCTCTTTTGTTATAGGGACACTTCCCGAATACCTAATGAGGCGTCCACACCAGCGAATTGCCTGATCGGTCCGTGATATCTCCTGGTGACACACCGGGAATTCTCTCTCCTGTTCATAGTCAAACAAATAAATAATAAAGCAAAGAAATATTATATTAAAGCTGGGATTACTATATTTAGTAATCCCAGATTAAAGCCAGAAAATAGTAAAACAAGGAAATAGCAAAGTAATAGTTAAGCAAAGTAATTGTAAAGCAACCAAATAGTAAATCTCAAAATGGATATCTTGAAAACATCAATATTTAAAATTAATTTGTTTAATATAAACAACCAATCAAGACCATGATATTTGAGTACGGTTGTACCGATTGGTTGCTCGTTACTAAATTATCTTATGATGAACCAATCAAACAGATTTAGATACAACTTAACATGTGGGCAATATGTAAGGAGAGTATTACATATATTTTGATTATACGATTAGTTTGTAGGCCTACGGAGTTTAAATATTTCTAAGCGACGATGGATATCTGTGGACAGTTGTTGAAAGGTCGTTTAAACTAGTTATTTGTGGCATAAAGCTACAAAGTAAATATTGAATAAAAAAGGATGAATAAAAATGACGTGGCGTTAAATAAATTCTGAGGTCTATAATTATTCTTTATCTTTAACTTTATCTTTATTTAGTGATTTAGAACAGTTGTAAATCGAAAATCCGTCAGTATATTTAAGGTTGATGGCTTTTAACACAATAGGTAAAATACCAATTCCTTAATTTAATAGAATTGACAAAAGCGACTAATCAGCTTTTTCCAACATGTGCTAGAATTGCCAGAACAAGCTACAGTACAACGAGGAAAAAAATCTGCTAACTTTCGTGTTGCCGGTTTGTCTCCTTTAATCGATATATTAAAGATATATAGGCTTACAAGAGTTCTCCAGCCCACAGACACACCCTGGATGATATACACATAATGAGGTTATTACTCACCTAAATGAAAAATCCTAAAGGATTTTGGACATCCTGTAGGATTCTATATAGGATAAATATCCTAAAGGATAAATATAAAATCCTAGGATCCTATAGAAAGGGTAAATATAATATACTATAGAAAACATCATATAGGATCTTATAGGATTCCATAGAAAAATCTATGTAGGAAATAGGATTAGAAACAGGAAATATTCCTATAGGATTTTTATATACGGGTCGGAAGTCAGACTGTGTCATTGTTAGGACTAGACTACTTGTAAGGACTAGACAATGTCCTACTTGTTAGGGCCTGTAGTTGCAGGTAAATGTGTCTAAATATGGACAGGTAGGTCGGCCGCACATCAGCGATTCTCTGTTGGCTACTAAAAATCCAATCGTATTCTCCCGAGAGTTTCTATAGTGGACGAGACTAAGACAACACTCGTACGCTATGCCAGACCATCGCGCATTAATTTCCGCCAATATTTGGGGTGATGTAAGTCACGGACCAGCAAATAAACGAAGTGCAACACGAGATGGCCCGGGTGTATCTTATAGTCAATATCTCGACGTAGAAAGTAGAATCGATTATATTTTAGAATGCTAAAAATCTCAAGAAAATCACTCCGTGTGCAGCAAACTTGCGACACGACTTGCGACTACTCGCAAGGGTCAAGTTTGTTTGACATCCTTCGTTGTCGACAGCGACAGGCTGTAATGACCTATACGGTTTATATTTTTGATTTTCTTTTATGTATTTTAAATATCGTAGTGGATAAGGCAATGTTATTACAGGTATATGCAACATAACTGCTGCACATATCTGGTGAAAATCCTCTGAGAGCCACATTATAACGCGGATGAGGCAATTTTGTCCCTTCCACAGTATAAACTTAACACTGGGGCTTAACAACCATTGTGTATATATGTATAAGAATCTATCAATGAAGCAATTTCCAACAAGAAGTATAACATCAACTAGAATTTTTAATTGTCTTACTTGGTGCAATTATAGATTTATGAAAGATTATCGCTTGTCTGGAGAAGATTGTGATTTAATATAAGTATAGATAGTGTCAAAACAAGGAGTGGTGTCTCCCTTTTATCACAAGTCATTTGGGATCTATATTTAATGAGAAAAACCGGTAAACGTTGATAAAACTCGTATTTTGTCCGATTACGTTACAAACTTTTCAAACCGATGGAGTCGTTCTCCGTTTGGAGTACACTGTGTGTAAATTTTAATAATAAGTAGTTAATATAGAAATCACAACAAGAACACGCTGGGTGGGAAGGGGAGGAAGCTTTCTGTTGCCCTGGTACTTTCAGAACTAAGAGGCGTGGAGTCGATCTGTTTGTGATGACTTTGAATTGTCCTGTATTTGTCCTGCCTTGTCTTTGTTTGTTGTCAGTGGTGTCAATGGTGGTTTCCTTCACCCTTTTAGCTGGTATGCCGTCTTGTGAGTGAAATAACCTTCGGCGTTAAACTCCAATCAAACAAACAAACCAGACAACAAGAAAACTATAGAGACAATAAAGGTGACATCCAAAATGCATAATATAATATATGGTGTACACACAGATGTACCCTCACTATATCAGGTTGATTTGATCGAACAGCTATTTATTGCCCTAAAGAAATCATCAATAAACGCAGCTCCTCTAAAATGGGAAAGTATGGATTGAGAACACTTGATATAGGTGTTGGTCACCTATGTGTCCTTCCTGACTGTAACGTCAAAGCTTAATAAACAAATTTAGAAAAGAAAAATAATCGGGAGGGCGTCCGGAATGAGTAATTCTCACAGTTATACTTATACCCTTGCAATCGACCTCGCATAACACGTGACTGTGAATAGCACCAGCCTTAGTGAGCTTTGCCAATCACCGATTCCTAATTCATCCCAACTTATAAAGGATTAATCCATGTTGTCAGGTTTGTCAAATGGACAGTTTGAGCACACTAAATAACGTGTCTACACCTTTAGTCCAACTGCTTGATATCTTTAATCCCCGGGTTGCAGGTACCGATAATTCTAGTTAAATTCAATCGAATTTCTTTCAAAGCGTCCTGTTTGTTTTGGGTCCTGCGAGGAACAAACAAAAGAAGGGAAAATCAGTTTCATTTCAACAGATCGGAGGATTGAAAATTGACCAGCTTAAACTGTCCATCGATTTCCCCGCCATGTTTGTTTTATCGATCTACATACGTTTTTTTCCCTCGTTGTCCAGAAGATACGAAACGATCCCGATGTGAGTAATGCAGTTGGACTATTTTAAATTAGTTAATCCACATTTTTTTAAATAGGTATTAATTTTTATTTAAAAATATTTATTTAAGACATAACCAACGGGGCTAGTTCCATTGACTATAGTTCTATTCAACCGAAATTCGAAATTGTAAATAAATACAAGTGAATACAAATTACAATCAAATTATTACAATGACATAATAAATTTAATTCACTGTAACAAACGCACCTACACACAGAAATATATATATAATTATATATATATATTTCTAAAAGCAATCACACTGGCACAGGGATGTAGATTAATTAAAATCGTATATATACACACTTTGCCGTGAGCCTCTGTAGCTCAGTTGTTAGAGTGTTGGGCCCGGGTCCCGGGTTCGAATCCCGGTGGAGGCAAGCATATTTTTTTCTCTTCATTTATTCAAAATATATATATATTTTTACATGCATATAAAATAGTGCCAAGTCTAAGTATTCATGTAATCGTACAATGTTGGTTGATTCGCGGCTTGATCATCATTCATGTTTACAGGGTTTAAATTAGTAGAGGGCGACACGAGCGACACTAAGCCGGTCATTCATGTTTCCAGACGTGATTACCAGGGGACAAGAATCTCTGCGAGGAATTTCCCACAAAATAATTATCAGTACAGACTTTTAGAAAAGGGTTATTCATGACGAGGCGCATCTAATCACAACCGATCTTTCTCTATTGTAACTTAAATGTGAATCTGATGAGGCTTGCTGAGACAACATTCCGTCCGTTATATGTTTCATGCTGACTTTAGGGTTACGATGAACACTATCGTAAATGAAACCCCGGTCTGATTTATAGATCGTTACGTACGTAGCTAATTAATCAGTTCACAGAGTTACGATCACAGACGGAAACATGTCTCAACAATCTTTGTGTTGCCGAAAAGCTATTTATTGTTGTCGTGTTATAGTTGCATCCCGAGAGACACGATTCCGACACAACTCTTTACGGTCAGTGGACATTGCAATCTAAAGACAATTTTCTTGACAGCAGAATCTTAGATATATAAAGGATCTGCTATAAAATGTTGTCGTTTGACAGCTTTGCTTAGTGCTCCTAGCCTCAATGTTTGTGATTATAGGCTGACTTTATAGTGAGCTCATAAGAAGTATTTATACAGATCTGTTCATTCAGGGATCCTTACGTGTTCTATACTCTACGAAATATCAGATAGCCGAAATGAGGAACCTATTGGCAGTTGAAGCCATTGATTTTTAATAGAGAGGATAAATTTACAAAGCATACTGATAATGTTTCAGGATTTCCAACAATAATTCTCTGAATTCCCTTGTTTTCAAATTCCAGCAACACATATATTCGAACATACGAGGTGTTTATATAGGCATATTGTGCCTGTTCACCGATCAAGTTCTTTAAGAAATAACTATTGTTTAAACCATATACCCTACCATAATGTAAATATCATAGATAACCGAACTCGCGTAAATTAAATAATTAAACCGAATTAAGAGAGTGCACTTTCATAAGTAGATAAGTACGTTACCCAGGGCCGGATTTACCCACACTCTTAGAAAAATATGGCTCTAATGGAACCCTTTATGGTTCTTTAGTTATGGCTCTGGTGGAACCCTTTTGGTTCTGTATTTAACCCTCACAGCAACTGTCCTATGTATTTATCCCTATCATTTCATATCAAAGAACAGTTTTTGTCCTTATGCTTCTGTTTAGCACCATCCTGGTTCCAGTTAGAACCATCCTCTTTTCTAAAAAAACCCCTCAAAGAACCTTTTTTTCTAAGAGTGTAGTTGTGGGCTCTAGGCCAAAACCCATTAGCCGACCCCCAAATTTATGGAAATGTTAAAATGTGTCGGTCTTTTTGTACCAATACCTGTATTAGATGATTGTTGAGCGACGTGTTGGAAACAGGCATGTCATGTGCAATCGTATTCTCGCGAGAGTTCTTTAGTGGACGAGACTAAGACAACTCTCGTACGCCATCCCAAGCCATCGCGCATTAATTTTCTCCAATATTTCGGGCAACGTTTGCCAGAGATCAGCAAATAAAAAAAAAGTGCTAAACAAGATGGCCCGGGTGTATCTTAGAGTCATTGTCTCGACGTAGGAAGTATAATCGATTCTATTTTAGAATGTGTCATGTGCTGTCTTCCTATAACTATTTGTGCTCGGTTATGTAACAGCCAGACGTTGTCCTTCATATTAAGCTGTGTCGGAACTATACCCTAATAAGATTGTATGTTGGATCTATTTTTAGGAGTTGTTCTCTCAATAGGAACGGTAAACAGTTCAAGCTCTTAACCCATTGACTTAGTTATATTCCGCCGCGCTGACCATCATGTCTTATCAGACTCAGGGTGTACTCTCACCAGCATTGGATCGACTATGAAAAAACAAAATAGGGCCCGACATTGATTCGCTGCATGATTTAATTTATTGGGTTTCTCATCATTATTCTCCCGTTCTATCTTTACCATGCGAAGCGACGTGTACAACGACTTAAACCAAGAAAATTATGTGTATGATTACCGCACGGATGAATGGACATTAACAAAATTCTGTTCTTGATAGTGGTCAGCTCAGATAAACTTACCACAACCATTACAACTGATAGTCTAAGCAGACCAAAAGAAAGCGACGACAAGTTTGTTTGTTGGTGGTTTAACGTCGTACTCTATAGGGTATTTCACTTATATGACGACAGATCGACACTGTTTCTTCCCTAATTACGGTGGAAAAACAGGAAGAAACCTAGTGAAAACTTCCCCCGCTACATCGTGTGACTCACTCATATAACTGATGGTCGACAAACGTAGTCGAACCCGTGAACGGTATATCAAAGTAGGATAAGTAAGCGCACACGCTAATCAATTAGCCACGGCCGCGGGCTCTGACGACAAGAGTTCATCATTTAATGTGATTGGTGAGATGCAATTGAAAGTGAGGGGTTAGATTTGTCACTCCGCTGGTACTTCCCTGTTAACTGATTGGATTGGACTAATGATTGTTTGTATTGACTGTGGCTTAATAAGTGGCGTTGGGAAGGACAGGGCAGTGATTGTCACCAGACCTTCGTCCCATTGCTCTCCCCAAACACTGGACCTCTGACCAGTGCACTTTTACTACAGCTCGTGCATGTTTGCCGCTCGCTATAATCCTGTTAATGAGACCAGGAAATATAAATAATTTTCAACATTTCCAAGAGACAATTTCACTTTATGACAAAGGTGAAAAAGGTGGTGGTGGTGAGGGGGTGGAGGATTGCTAGGGGTGTGGGGGCGCACCTGTATGACGTTTAACATGGAAGGGTCAGCACCTACATGAGGCATACACAGAGAACATGAGCCTCCCCCTCCCCCCTTGTAACAGGTGGATTAATCTCCAGACCAGACAAGATGACACTCTTTATGTGATAATTGAATTACTACATACATCCTTCATCCACACCATTCTAATTAAACTAAATTCATTATCAAGATTAACTTGTGTACTTGATGTAACATGTGACTTATTTTCGTCCGGTTACCAGAGGTCCTAGAGGCACTCTCCGCTGTAAATATAATGTTACTTTTGTGTCCGAGATATTTTGTCTTAACTTAAGTGGGTGGGAGGAGACAGCTGTAATTTCCACTGCATGGTATTCTCTGAGTCAAGGGAGATCTCTGGCTAAGGGAAGTTTGTTTGGAGAGTAGCGATGCCGACTGTTCTTAGCACTGGAGAAAAATTAACTTTCCAGCAGTTTGAAAATACGTTAAATTTTATTGTTATGCTAGTGTCAGTTATTGTTGGAATACACCGCCGTCATATAAGTGAAATATCCTTAAGCACGGCATAAAACAGCAATCAATCAATCTGAGTCAAGGGTAAAGACGATGCGGATATGATGTTTGTGGTGTGTTCGTTTTGCTTCTGCTTATTGTCCCGGGTTGTCGTGACTTTTTTTAATAAACTAATACATTGTACGGTTAGTTGAATCATATGGAAGCAGCATTTTTTTGTATCGACTAAAATAACATTGTCAATAATAATCGAAACTGTTACTAGCGTGATTGAAATCATTGGGTAAACATAATGTGCACTTCACATATCACACAGGGCTCTTTCTGTTTAAGGTAGAAAAATTAATTACCGAGTACCCGTTAATCAATAAGTCTTCAACCACGAGTTCACCTTTAAGGATAAATCATCACCTTATAATAACATATCATCAACCTGTCAATGGAGTGAAGCCGGGGTGTGCCGGAAACAACCTATCTCTTTGAGTGGGCGTGATATGTGAATTAAAGACTGGGCCATAAATGATATGCTACCATGACTTACATAGGCCTGACGAAAGAAACACTGCGGGGATATGATAAATAATACTGTCTCTGATTCCCAGCACATTGACGGCAGATCAAATGTATAAAACATCCAAGTAGGCGCCAATATGTTTCTTTAAAGTTCTCAATCATTGTGCTTGCGAAATATAAAAATATATATGATAAAAACAAAACTGACGAATACTCTGTGACATTTAGCTTGAGTGGAAGAATCCAATTGTTACAGAAATAAACTTAGATTCAGGATCATATAACTGAGCGGAATGTATTGAGCCAGTACAAAGTCACTCAAGGGTATCTCACTTATATGACGACGGATTGTCCACTTCACACTGCTCTTTGTCCCATTACGGATTAAACCAGAAGAAAATCTCTTAAAAACCACCACTTTGATTGCCTTAGCCAAATCGTGTGACTCATTCACATACCTTATGGTCAACACACTGACTCGACCCCGTGAACAGTACATCGAAGTAGGATTAGTAAGCGCACACGCTAGCCATTAAGTCACCCACGCGGGGAAGCAGATAAAGGTAATTTGTCTGGTGCAAAGCTGTTTTCAGGCTCAGTACTTACCAAGCAGTTTCGCATCTTAATTGTTGAGAATATTCTGAAGTAAGGAGAGGGGTGCTATATAAACTATATTGCAGTGTGAACTGTTTATCACATGTCAGAAGTTGTATGAGACAGATGAGTGACAATGGTTCAGAAAACAAACAAAAATAATCTGTTTAGTATCCTATTTTTAAACATCCCCCCAAAAAGACACAAAGTCCACCTCCTGACTCAAGATCAATACCCCAAATTATCCTTCTCGGGTAAAACGTTACAGCTGGTTGCTAAGAAACAGCGACCGTCAGCTTAGGATTCGAGCTGCAATCAACGGCAAGACCTCTTAAACTTCTAAGGACAGTTGGTCAGAAAGATTTCCTTCCCACTTGACCAGTTGTCAGTTTTCTACTGGGGATACACGGTTCTAGAACTAAATAACCCGATACACTCATGAAATCTGGGCACGTTCGTATAGTTAATTACTCTTCATCACTTGTTTGTTGTGGAACCTTGATCAAAACACCACAAGATAAACAAACCGACGCCTTAAAATCAATCAGAGCTTGCAAGTCAATACGCGAGGACATGTCAGAAAGGTCTCCAGTTTGATAAAAAAAAAAAAAAACAACTACCACAGCGTCTATTGCAAAAGAAGGGTTTCATTTCTCACAATGATTTGTCTGACTCGACTGAGCTGCGAAATGTGTATCTGATGACATTATTAGCTGCATTTAAATGCATTTCAATTGACTACATATTGAATTACTTAAATGGTTATAGGAAGCAGAGAAGTTAATTCCCACCGTTTAAGTGATTCTACCTGTTTCTATGTGATGGACATCTACAACTGTCTATATTATAGGAATTGTCAGGATTTGTCTACAACTTGTTTCTTGTATTTGTTTAGAGTGACGGCTATCTCTTTTGTTACATGGATATTTCCAGCAGACTTTATAAAGTGTCTTTACTAGTACACGATCAGACCTGATTGGCAAGTCTTATCGCCGGGTGGCACACTGGGAATTCTCTCTCTTCTTCATTCGATCGAACTTCTTTTTATATGTCTCTGGATTGTCTATTTAAAGTTATTTGATTGTCGGTCATGAGAAGCAGGAAGAAAGAAAAGAAAATCGATCTATCGGCAGTTTGATTTTAACGGATATTGAAGGTTCAGTATTGGTTATCTTAGGTATGAACCTCTTCCTCCGACTTATTTGTTTGATTGATCTCGATACACACATGGCAAACTAGTTTTTTGTTGAAAAAAATGTCCTTGTTGAGTTGTAAAAGATTTTTCCGTGTCAACCAATTGACTAGAGTTTGTTTTTCTACCCTACAATATCCCTCTGTCTAAGGCCAGTTTGTTTGAAGCGCATAGCAATCCAAAATTATGGCAACATTTCACATCCTGGTTTTGCTAGTGTCAATTATTGTTGCACGCCGTTATATAAGTGAAATGCCCTTAAGCACGGCGTAAGACACCAATCAATCAATGAATCAACCTTACAATAATTGATAAAATATACAATTCCATATTCTTCTTATGTAATGATTGCCGCAAACACTTGTATAAGGGCAGATGATTTGCACTTTGATAATTTCGTATGTCATGTATTTTTAAGAAATAAACAAACGGTGAAACAATGCGAGTCGAACATAACTTATTTAATTTGTCTATTTAGTTATTAGGCTGACTTTGAACATGATCAAATTACACACGGAAATAATTTATTTTATGACTTATTAATATCATCTATATCATCAACATTGTTGTGCATATACTGCAATTTTACAACTGTTTTATTTGCTTGAGAACAATGTCAGAATACACATTGAAACGTTGCGTCAAAAACAAATGAGAAGTTGCCATCCATATAGTTTTTTGCTTTCTTGTCATACATCTATGTCATAAATTAGAAACTATAGAAGTGTGCAGTCCACTAGAGAGACTTATTTATGACCGGCAATATAACAAAAGAGTGATCTTCGTGGTCTGTTATTAACCCAGCTGTCAATTGTTTAATTGTTTCACACGGCCAAGACAAACATTTAAGGTGATTTAGTCCATACACAAACAAAAGTTCCCATAAGCACAAGCACGTTTAAATCGACACAGTCGTTCATCACCCGTTGTGCTGATTTATGTCTGTACCCTTGATTACTGTTATTGAATGGTCTTTCAGCGCTTTTCTCATTGAATGGTGCGTGAAGTTAAGACTGCATTAGCTATGAAGATGCATATTTAGTGCTTCAAAGCAGGGTTTATTTTGATTGTTTTGTTTGTTTGATTGGGGTTTAACGTCGTACTCAAGTGTGTTAAATTTATATGACGACGGATTGTCCACGTCACACGCCTCCATGCCTAATTATGATAGAAAACTGGGAGGACACTTGGTAAAAACCACCCCCGCGATATAGGAGCCACATCGCGTGTGACTCATATACCTGATGGTGGATTCGATCCTGTGAACGGTACATCGAAGTAGGATTAATAAGCGCACACGATTAACACTAAGCCACGATCGCGGACAGGTTAATTGTCAAACCATTGCATAGAAACATTGTCAACATTTTTTGAAAATGGTAAAAGCACAAGTATTAAATTTATTTGTTTTGTCGCAACTAATCCAAGGATTGAATCACTAAGTTGTTTCTTTTATTCGATCCGTAGTCTTTCTCTTTTGTGAAAAGAATTGTTTCTCGCCATGACAGACATGTCGATATTAAATAGGAAGATTGTTATACTCAGAGAGCAATACGTCCTCGATTGAACATCATATTTTATTTATTTATTTATTTAGAAGAAACAAACACACTGACATTTTAGTTACAGGCTTCGAAAAGCACTATATAAATACATAAGTGAGGTGTGAACAGGTACAATAAATAAGTTAAGACAATTACTATATTCTACATTCAATCACTGCTGATAAACATGTCCAGAGATGTTAGTTTTAAAGAATACTGCAGCTTGAAAAATATCAATTTTTATATCTAGGGTAAAAGTACTAGAATACTTCTTTAATACATTTATCCTGGTATACGGTTCATGAAATAACACAAGAGGTGATAGTTTTTCTGTTTTATACAGGAAAAGCTACGCACTTTAAAAGATAAAGACAATCATAATCATCGTAATTTCAGATTTAACGTAAAACTATAACTGGATTAGTAAACGATAGGGAAAATCCTGTTTAACAAATACACAGAATTATCATGACAAGTGTGGTGATAAAATGGAACATTTGGGCTGTTAAACTATAAGGTCATATCCACTCATTCATTGGCATCAACATATATGGTAGGCGACTGACAGGCAATCATACATTTTTAGGGCAACCATCTTGCCTCCCGGACTATACAAAGAAGACAATTGAAGCAGCATTGTTCAGAACCATTAATTAATCATAACCGGGACAGTTAAACAAGCAGTCTTTTAAGTTTGGGTTATCGTATTAACGAAAACCCATTAATCCTAATTGATTAATAGAATTTTGGCAAGATTAAACTCTATCTTCGATTGAAAATTCGAACATGTTGTTAACAAGATGGCATGATCGAGTGAGACAACGGATCCAAGCATTGTGTTAGAGCGAATCAAAACCAAACAAGCGTAGAAGAGATAGCAGGTTATCCGAAAAAAAAAAGAAAACTTGTCAGTTTTCAGTAAAGAATGGTCGCCCTGCAAAGTTAAAGAATGAGATCTTTGTTTAAATGTGTTTAACGTACACTGTAAAAAATATAACCGTAAAATTACGGCGATAGAACTGGCAGCACGGCTGCCAAACTTTCGCCGTTTTTTGTACTGCTTGCAGTTATTTTACGGGTTGTCGTTATTTCACAGCTTGCCGGTTTTTTTAAGTTTACATGTTCCCCGTTAATTTACTGAAGTACTATAACAATACGGCGATAGAACTGGCAGCACGGCTGTTTGTTTTTTTACAAAAGAGCGTAAAATTACAGCGAAAGAATCAGCAGCAAGGCTACCAACTTTGCCTTTACTTCAGTCTGCCGTTTCTTTCAACTTTTTCCATATCGCAGTCTTTTTTGGACATGTTCTTCAGTTACAAAGTAACCTCTGCACACCTCTATAGCATATTTATGTTAGTCACATTACCACCATATATGAAACGTACATAAATCAGGGAATTCGATTTAACATTGATCTATACGCAGCTGT
>JAQQZZ010147587.1:0-12761 GCA_030265115.1 Mopalia vespertina | reverse complement strand
ATAGCTTTATGATATATATGCATCTTAGGAGCAAATGACGGTGGAAAAGTTGATGATACAGGAATTGTCAAATTCAAATGTTGCCCTGGCATTAGTCGCTGGAGCAAATATCTCTGAAGCGTATGTCATGGATTTGCCTAGACCACGAAGACATAAACAGGAAATACAAAATAACTACAATAAAAAGTTTTAGTTACCATCCTGACACAGGCTTGTGCTGTTGGGGGGAACGGACTGAATGGGGTCTTCCCATGGTTATGCAAACTTATTTTGCAGATTAATAGGTTTCCCAAATTGTTTGCAGTGTTCATCTAAATTTGCATTTTACTACTGAGCAGCGGCAAATACAAATGTTTGGTTATCGCACAAAATTTTAGAAGACTGATTTTAAGGTTATGCCCGGATTGGACAGCCAATCACAAATTCTGCTAATTTGATTATTGAATAACACAGCCTGTACCAGTGGTTAAGAGCTACATAGCAACCTGGAGCGGATTGATCAAAGAGCAAAAGCTTATTTGACGTTTAAATGATGGATAAAGAAATGGTTGCAAAAAAAACCCTGTTCTGTAAAAAATAATAGTTGTCTTCTAGAATATGGTAGTTTACCAAAATTGAAGATACCTAGCTTGGTTTGTAGTCCTGGGACAGACGGACACAACCCATGTCTAGTTCACCTGTCAACTTCGTTAGTTCACAGGATAATAAAGAAAAACAACCTTGGCATAACTACTTGTCTACTACAATATGGCTACATAAAACATAAAAAAAAGTCCCACAACTGTCTTGATCCTTTTTTATTGTAAATTAGTTACAGTTTGAAATAAAATAAACATTTGACATGATAATGTATTTCCACAAACTCTTCTATAAATACTAGTAAACAATCTTTTGTAAGTAACAGTTTGAGACATTGTACAGACAGATTTGTGTTGTAGTCGGATCATTAATAAGCACATATACCATAAGCAGTGTTTTTAAAACCATTTCTGTTGTGTAAAAAGTAAAAACAAAAGTTGAAGGGCTGATCACCTTGCACCTTGTTGTGGTGAAATTTCAGGTATTGGTACAGGTGTAGAAGATCCCCCATATTGTTGTAATAAAGATGTGCTGTCAGGTGATACGGTAGATAAGCTGGTTAGATCCTGGGTAGGGGGCGACATGCCGTGTATTGTTGTAGAAGGACGATTACCAACAGGTGGTGTGGCTTCTTTTGGTTTGTACTTCCCAACTCGATACCGACAGCAGATTATATCCACAAGCGTACCGATTACACCATGAAGCATACCTAAACATAAAATCATGTGACTGAAACCAGGAGTTGTTAGGTTAATTGATCGCAGGTGAAAATCTCGGACTAAACAGACACTAATGTAAACAAAATTGTATCTTGGCACAAGTATGTTTTTAAAAAATTTTAACATTATAATATGGAAGACTCTGAAAGAGGTTATATGCATGCAATGCTTAAAAGGGGGACAAATAAAACTGAGGGACAAATTAGAAATAACACAAATTGATGTAATTAAAATCACATTTGGAGATTCATTGTAACTTCATGCAGTACAGTTACATGCAGTACAGTTACATAAATCAGAATCTGAATAAGTTTTGAATTTGTGTGATATAAAAATTATCCCCCCTTCGCCAAAAATATTTATATTATCTCCCTTGAACTGTAAAACCTCTTGAATTTTGACTATGATGTAATGCTTTCCATTTAATTCTGTAATAAACTTTAAAGAAGTTTAAAGAAATAATCAGATATAAAATGATAATTATCCTTTCCTAACAAATTCATGCTATTTAATGTCTAGTGTCCTATATACATGTAGTGTCTGCCACAGAAAAGTATTGTGTTGTTTAAACTTGGCGCCGGCTATGGATGTGATGAAATATGTTGTTATTCCCTCTTAATTGTGATCTGTCTTGTTTTAACTTTTATTGTCAGTGGATAACCATGTTTGGCTAACAAAGTTTAAAATTAGTCAACTAAATGAAGGAGAACAAAAAAAACATAATGTAATATTAAATACATGCTGTAAACAATCATTATAAGTAACAGTTTGAGACAGTGTACAGATATGTTGTAGCAGGGTGTAATTTAAGAACTCGACAACATGTGCTTTCTGATGCTCCTTTTCCACCAGTTCCAAGAGATTATCCACATCACAAACAACATGACCTTAAAATAAAGACATACCCGAGACTGCAAATATTCCTCCAATTATCCCGCACATTCTCACTAAAAACATGGAATATGGTTTGCGTTCTTCTCGTACTCGTATCTTCAGAGAGGACAGATCATATTTTAGGAATATACCAGAGACCCCATGACTTCCCTCAGAATGGTTGATACTACGATTCTGTAAGGAAGAAAGATCAACAAGTATTACATTACAGTTACCTGTTATTAACGGACTGGCTTTGCGTACATAGTCAGAAACAGACATGGAAATTAACGTTCCATTTATTCAGATTGAGGAGGGAATTCAGGAAGTTAATTTGTACAACTTGAGTAAGTCTGTTGTGTCAATGATTTAGGATCAAGCCCCTGGATTGATGGACTGATTGGGATGTTTATGCTGTGTTCAAGGTTATTTCACTCAAATGACTACCATAAACAACTGAAAAAGTCTTGAGTCTTGTGCAGTAGGAAAAATAATGTTCATCCATTGGTAAGTACATGTAATTATCGCATGGTGAGGCTTGTACCAGTGATGTTCAGTGTATCAGGTTCTTGTTAGATAAACTACGTTTACTTAAGCATTGCAGTGCTGAGAATTAAATATAATATTGACATTCTGTCAAATTTACCAATAGCGAGAAATCCACCAAACAATATTAGTTAGCAGTTCATGTTAGGTTGAGGATTGATTGGTGTTTAATGCCCTGTTTCAGTGTATTTCACTTATATGATGGTCATATATCAAACATTAATGATCACACTAACATAATCATAAAGTGTGAAGTGTTTTGCTCTGTTGGAAAATTAATGTTCCCCCAGTGCTAAGTAAAGCAGTATGTCTATACTTGAAACAACTTCACATGTCCTGTGCATACATGAATGTCTCCTATTTTCCACAGAAAAGCATGAAGTTCCCATTGGAAAAATACTATTTACTTTGACCGTTCTGAATGCCAGAATGTCTAGGTGATATAATGGTTTATTTGATCAGCATTTGCACCATACTTTATAAAAAAGATTAATTCAGTCATATGTGTGTCAGCCCAATGGGTAAAGGAAACCATCATTGATGCCATTGATCTTTGATTGGGATTTGAGATTTAATTCACTCGTAATGCAAGCCAGTGCAATACGAGAAAGTAGATTTGATTAGGGTTTAAAGCCATAATCCTATGGTGGTGTTTTAACCCAATGGGTGATAGTAACCACCAATTGACGTCACTGGCAAAGACAAGACAGGACAATGACACCAGGTAACACAAGTACATCATAGATACAGTCCCTGCAATCTATTAGCTCTGAGAGGGCCACAGGAATCTGTCTCCCAACCTTCTACATAGCCACCTGTAAATGCGTATGCTTTTAGATATCACTAGACACTTAAATTAGGTTCTTACTCTTTCTGTGACAGAAAACTGGAAGGTATCTACATTGGCTGCGTAGGTCCGGACCTCAGTGGGCACAATTTTAATAAAATACTGGAACATATGAAAATCTGAAAATAAAAGAACATTTTTAGCAAAACATTTATTTTACACGATTACAAATTAAAACTCATTTCAACACCTTTCTCCAGTAATTTAGTCATTTACATGTATTATCTTCCATAGCTTTTACTGACATGGATATGCATCAAAGAGTGCCTCATTGTATCAGATGGGTTCAACTCTGGATTCTTGATGTGCCTTTCAATATACTGACTACATGTACTCTCTTTTCAAATATTTTTCAAAACGCATGTTGAATTTTCCATTAAAAATTAACCAGGTGGCAAGATCAATAAAACATTTTGTGTTCTAAAATACATGTAGCTGACTGCTACCTTAATGACGGGAAGAATATCACCTGATAAAGCTTCCTCTGGCTTGTATCTTTGTTAACCTTGTACAATTTTTGAGACTTCCAAAAGGAGGCAGTTACCAGGAGCTAACTCTCACCTCAGTGCCCTCGTTATAAATACTGTGCTACACAGACACACAATGGAATTGTTGTGGTGTCATGCACAGTAAATAACACAATTACATCATAATTTGCTTGTTACATTAGTTTAGGTTGGAAAAATGTCCTATAAATTAATAACCCTATTGAGGCATAAAACTCTAATCAAATAAGCCCAAAACAAAGTAAACCATCAGTTTCCTATTAAAAAATAAATAGTCTGAAATAATACCAAAATAATTTGTGTGATTTTTCAAATAAAAATGCTACTCACTATTATGCGTTATGAGCTCTTCTCCATCTAAAGGACTAACAATTCCCGTCACTGGTTCACCAAATGATAAGTGGTTTATGCGATGAGAGAAATTATACTCTGAAAAAACAAAAAGGGGATATTTATCTTTGTGAGAATAGTTTGCGAAAACAATTAATGTGCTGTAGGTTATGGTGACATTCTAAGTGAGTGGAAGGGACACTAGTTGTCAATCACAACCAAACTGTCAATAATATACAATTAAATTAAAGCAGGGAGTTTGCTAGAATTAGTTCCCCATGACCACCTCTATTTCCTGATATAATAGAGCTATAACACTAGTAATTTGTGACAATAATCTTTATGACAATAGCCTGTGAGCAGAATCTTGGTGATAACAGTTCATGGTGAGTGGTCACAATCTTTGTGACTAGTTTGTGACCACACCCCTAATGACAATAGTTTGTGACAACACCCCTAATGACAATAGTTTGTGACAACACCCCTAATGACAATAGTTTGTGATAAGAATTTTGGTGACAACAGTTTATGGCAAGTGGTCCCAATCTTTGTAGCAAGTTTGTGACAACAAACTTAGTGACTATAGTTTGGGACAACATTCCTAGTGACAATAGTTTATGACCACAAACTTAGTGACTATAGTTTGTGACAACATTCCTAGTGACAATAGTTTTTGACCACAATCTTAGTGATAATAGTTTGGGACCACGTTCCTAATGACAATGGAAGTAATCAGTCTTAGTTAAAACACTATGCAAGTGATAATTTGTTGTGATCACAATCTTAGCGACAATATTTTTGAATGACATTGTGACAATAGTTTTTGATAATTATTGGACATTCCGACAATAGCCATAACATTCTAATTGTTGAAATGTCGGGACCACTGAGACAAACACTTCACATTTACTGTCATAGTATGCCGCCGTCATGTAAGTTAAATATCATTGAATTTGGCATGAAAGATTAATCCATCAAAAATTATATGCAAGTGACAAATATAACAAATATAATATTCTATGAATGATGACAAATACATGTTCAACAATAATGCTGATGAAGTTGAATGCATCTGTAAACTGATGTACAGAAATATGACCAGAGTTTATCCCTTTTCCAAAAACACATTTAGCAGAGCAATTATAGGAACCAGTTGTAATAATACGTTTCCTTTATACATTTTAACAAAAATTGTTAACATGTTTACAAACAAATAATATTATGAGGACAGGACATGGTACAGACAAAGCAGTTTATAATCTGGCAGAACATGTGTGTTGAACTGAGTAAGTGGTAGTGCCTACTTACCATCCTTATCAACTAGTGCTGCAAAATGAGCATGTCCCCGTGGGTGGGGCACGGCTCTGGGGGCAAACAAAGCAGTGAGGTGAGTAGACATGCGAGTTAATAAGCAACAACATCACAAAGTATTTACATTGACAAGATAGTATAGAATCAAGTATCTCTCTACCCCAACGTACACTCCATTAGTTTATTGTTTGATAGAGGTTTTACCTCATACTTAAGGTTATTTCACTCATCTGATGGACATGTGTCAGTGACACTAGAAACAAATCATAACATGACATAATTAAATCCATAATGCAATAAAACAAATGGTGCACATTAATTGCGCCAAATACTGTTTGCTTTTTCTTTTCCCCCCTTTTATCTATCTGTGACAGCAACTGAGCAATGGGTGGGGTCTCAATAACTACCTGCCATTCCATTTGAGCGGAATACATGTACCATACCAATCAAAATTCAAATGTATATTAAGATCTTTCCTTCTTTGATATTAATAGACCAATCTACATTTTCAGGGCGTGTTTTATTATCCTAAGAAATGTAAATAATACTAACTTATGTGTAAAAATTTATTTGTTAAAATGTTTATTTAATCTACTTTTAAACATCTGTTCTTAAAGTTTTAGATGGTTACACAGATATATATATTGAATTTTGTTTAAAGATACAACATAAATGTGTAAAAATTACATGTCCTGACATATAATTATATCAAGTATAGTGTTACCATCGTCAGAAATTTTGTTTGTTTGATTGGGGCCTAATGCCATACTAATGGTTATTGTCATCCCAATGGGTGATGGAAACTTGTCTCACTGACAACAAACACACACAGGACAATCACTGGATGCAAAAAATAAATAAATAAATAAATCTCCCTTTAGCTCCGAGAGCACCAGGAAGCTCCCTCCCAACCACCCTCTTAATATGTCAGTATAAAAACAAGGATTTCACAAGTAAAATACAAATGATTTATAAACTAGTAATAAAAAATAGCATGCAACAGGAGAAAGCAGACACAACTGGACTGCAATGAACAAGAAGGAAATAATATATATACATGCACAAATATAAAGCTATAGTACCAGCATGCAGATTAGTACAGATGTTAAATGTCAATCAATGACACCAATTACATGATTGGTCCGCTGGCTTACCAGATTCATGAATAAGAAGTGCTAAGTGGGCGTGGCCACTTGGGATAACGGGAACTGACCTTTATGTAAAAAATTAAGACACATGTGTTTATCAATAATGGTATGGGATAAGATCAAGAAAATTGAATGCTTAACTTTAATAGAAATTTCAAATAAATACTTGTATTGTTTGTATTAAAATAACTTTATGTGTGGTACATACTTGCCAGCCGTGATGTGAAAGTTTCCAGCAACTTTATTAACATGAAATGAGCCAAACAGGTGACAAGCATCTGGTTGCCCAACTGCAGGAATATCTCTAGAAACAAACAACAGTAATAAACCAGTTTGTTAATCTCAACAGTTATTTGTTACAGTTTTAGTACATTTCCACTCACATGACAGTGTGCTATTCCTGTCTGTTCAGGAAACCAATCGACAGGTCACCAGCGAACAACAATGGCTTAATTGATTGGTGTTTTATGCCATGCTTAAGGGTATTTCACTGATATGAAGGCGATGTATTCCAACAATAATTGACATTAGCACAACCATAAAATGAGAGATCTCATGATACTGTTGGAAAGTTTATCTTCCTCCAGTAAAGACAGCATTGCTTCTCTTCAAACAAACTACCCATAACCAGAGGTCACTAACAATGGCAGATCAAGACTAGCTCAGTACTTAACACATGGTACAGTACATACTTTTTATTGAGGCATTAGCTATAACTTTCACAAAATGAGTATGATAAAATGTAACTGTATTGGGAAATATGTGGAATTCAAGATTCTAAATCTAATACTTTATTACGAAATAAAGATATATCTGGCAAAAACAAAAAAAGATCACAATAAAATGTTTAAATAGATTTTTAACAATAGCGTGCAAAACTTATATGCAATGACCCTCTTTCTCAAGCCTCCTTAAAGACAAGATGACCGTAGCTATGCCTACACTAAGGAGACAAGCCTCTTTCACAAAGCCCCCTTAGCTTGAGGTCTATTAATGGGGGCTTAATTTTCCTTAATTATCACCTTAAAAGTATTTAGGTCACTTGAACATATGGAGACTTGGTAAAAGTGGGCCCTGGCCAGTATCTGAGGGAACATATTTCATAATGTTTGCCAAAATAAAAATACAGACTAGGACACATTTTTGATTAAAAAAACAACAACAATAACTGAAAGAAGAGAATGCAGCAAACAGATATTGATACAAATGAGCTACAGAATGTGGTATATTATTTATGATAACACATTGTATGATTTTTTTAATGAACAAAACAGGAAAATAATTTTTATATATTTCATATATTTATGAATTTTTTCTGGTATATTGAAATATTGTTCTGCACTTTTAATGACACTTTTCCTCAGGATACATTTAATACTCTGCCAACACATCTATAGGACACATCTAAACAATTCATTATCAGAGAAACGTTTTGGTTAGCATAAAAAGTCAATAAAAAGATACAAATGTAATAAATTCATTGACTACTGATTGACCCAAGAGTTTAACCTTGGATATAAATCCTTCATTTGCATTACTATAAATGTACTAACCTCTTTGGAACTTCTCCTAAAAGATTTGCATTTCCTGCTGAAGACAACCACAACAACTCATGGACAGCGTGATATTCCTCTCTCAAATATGTATTCACTTTTGTTTTGGAATCAAAGAAAAATCTCTGTTTTTCTGTCAGTTCAAAGTGTGTATTTTCTTCCTGTAGTTTACCAAAGACACGTGTATCTTGGCCTGTTACATCCAAAACATCAGCACCAATCACTGGAAATAAAATTAATCTGAAACATTAGGAGTGATCATCACAAGAGTCTATTGAAACCAGTCATAGACACAATATTCACACAAGTGATAGAACTATGTTATATGAATGCCATTGCTGATGAATTCCACTATCTTCTGCAATGTTCTTACATGTAGTTCTGTTAAAGAAATCAGTTCATTGATATTAACATTTAAGATCTGCTGCGACGAATATCAAAGTTTGAATCTGTGTCAATTTAGAAAGGTCATTTTGGTCATTTTCTGAATAATTTCACTACTGTGCAAAACTAAAAATTGTTTGAATGAAGCTTCCACCAACCACCTGCTCTTATTATAGAGAGCACCAGGTCACTGGTACCTCCTACTAGCCCCCTGCTCTTTATGAGAGAGAGCACCAGGTCACAGGTACCTTCCACTAGCCACCTGCTCTTATCATAGTGAGCACCAGGTCACAGGTACCTTCAACTAGCCACCTGCTCTTTATGGAAGAGAGCACCAGGTCACAGGTACCTCCCACTAGCCACAAGTTCCTTGTGAAAGAGCGCACCAGGTCACAGGTACCTTCCACTAGCCACCTGGTCTTATCATAGTGAGCACCAGGTCACAGGTACTTTCCACTAGCCACCTGCTCTTATCATAGTGAGCACCAGGTCACTGGTACCTACAACCAGCTACCTGCTCCTTATCAGACAGAGCACCAGGTCACAGGTACCTTCCACCAACCACCTGCTCCTTATGAGAGGGAGCACCAGATCACAGGTACCTCCCACCAACCACCTGCTCCTTATCAGAAAGAGCACTAGGTCACAGGTACCTCCCACCAACCACCTGCTCCTTATGAGAGAGAGCACCAGATCACAGGTACCTCCCACCAACCACCTGCTCCTTATCAGAAAGAGCACCAGGTCACAGGTAACTCCCACCAACCACCTGCTCCTTATCAGAAAGAGCACCAGGTCACAGGTACCTCCCACCAAACATCTGCACCTTATCAGAGAGAGCAACCAGTCACAGATACCTTCCACCAACCACCTGTTCCTAATCAGAAAGAGCACCAGGTCACAGGTACCTCCCACCAACCACCTGCTCCTTATCATAGAGACCAGGTCACAGGTACCTCCCACCAACTACCTGCTCCTTATCAAGAAGAGCACCAGGTCACAGGTACCTCCCACCAGCCACCTGCTCCTTATCAGAAAGAGCACCAGGTCACGGGTACCTCCCACCAACCACTTATCTGATAAAGCAGTCAGCACCAGGTCAAAGATAGCTCACACCAACCTCAAGTGTGTTTATAACGTGTACAAATAAACACTGATACTTACAGTCACATCTCATGGCTACAACCATATCAATGTTTATCTGCATCTTCCTAAAACACAAGAAAAACGTCACATGGCAGTTATCAAACAATTATGTCTTAAATTTGAACTACCGGTAAATATCAACCAAACCTTAGTCTCATAGACTGAATCAAAATCTTGACGAAATAAAATAACCAATGTGTACAGTAGTTTTCAAAATCTGGTAATAACATATACATTGTACATGCAATGATTATTCGCATGTACATTCTACCATCACTGCTTTAAAGAACTTGTACAGAACTTTAGCACAGAAAATATCATTCTTACAACTAAACTACTGGTGAAAATAAGAGAGCAGATAGTGTTTTATTGAAAACAAAGAAGGCTAAACAATACTTGTAGTTACACAGATGTATAGTAGCGATAAAACTGAATATTTGCAGAATGGGAATAATTATTACTTACTGATCAAAGTTGGAGTCCACTTCACAATCAAATTTGAGAGACGTGCTGGCATAATAACGTATTTCTGAGATCACTAATATAAGAATCACTATAAATGTGATTATTGACACTACAATGAAAACAAACAGATATGAATCAAAGGTATATTAAAGAACAGTAGACTGGTCTATAAGTTGGATATATGTCATATTTGTTTAATTTTTTGTCACTAGAATTCCAAAACACAGGGTAAAGGACAAATGAACTGTTTATTAAATAATCCACTAGGCTGTGGAAAAGCTGCATTTTTAAAAAATATTACAATCAATTTACTGGTACTGTTCAGGTTTTTTGCCACAGTGGTGTCTCGTTTTCAAGTCCAGATGGTAAGCCAGTGGGGAAGACACCGTCACCATGCTACTATAACCAACTCTTACCATTGGGCGACATTTTAAAAACTTAAACATCCTTTTTTTTTGGATCAATTTTTAAATATGACATTTGATCAATCCTAGGGACATGCCAAATATAAAACAGGTGTTTTGTTACACCAGAGTTATCAGCCCAGAAAATGATCTCAAATATGTTTATTAACAGTCACAGAAAATATATAAGAAATGGATCACATAACATATTGTTTGTTTCTGGTATTTTTTTTTTTTTCCATTCCCCTCCCCCCCAATAAACATTAAAATTGAATGTTATTTGTGCAATAAACTTACATCCACCTCCAGAAGCAGTGGTTTCCTTATAACTGTCAGGGACTTTAGGAAAGGCATCTAGTTCCTTTACTATTTTGAGAGCCTGGTTTCTGTTCTTAACTACATGTACATTCAGTCGCCTCATCGTTCTATCTACAACCACTAATCACCTGCTGGTTCTAAAAATAAAGAAAACAGAAGGATCTGAAATAAAATTTGCCATTTTCTTCACTGCTGATGTTGATAAAAGTATTTGGAATTTTCAAAATCTGACAGTGACAAGGTGAGTTTACATTACTAATGATATTTACTCACTTCGGCTGAACCTAGATCGGCAGTGATAACCCTTTCAATTGTTGTTCGAGATTTTGTGTGCACCAGGGGCTTAGCCAGAAATCAAAAGTATGGTGTCCAAAATGGTCATTTTGTTTCACTTTTCAAATAATTGGGTGTCCAATTTGACAGTTTTCCTATCTCCTGCATGTTAAAGTTTCTTATAACAGGGTGTCCAAATTAGGCAGTTGTTCACTTCAGGGTGTCCATTTGGCCGGGTGGACGGGTGTCTGCCTAAGCCCTTGGTGTGCACCCAATTCCCATGGTCATTTGATGGGGACACAGATTTCAGATTCTGACCATGGGACTTTACCTCGACATTGTACCAGATTGTTATGAACTGACAAAGGGGAATGGGAAAAGGGTAACAAAGATGGCGGGAGAACACAGATAGCGCTGATGGTTGCTTCGGAGAGTTTTGGATTATATGCAAGCGGAAACTGATGAATGCATATGATACAGGTAAGGAGCAATAAAATCAAACCTTTAGGGCAATCAACTGCAGGTTTTTTTTATGTTGATTTCGTGTGAACAAATTTACTTTCTGACTAGGTTGAATAAAAAAAAACTCAATCCACAAGACGTTTATTGATAAAGCTGTACCGTCAGTTTTGCATAAGCTATATAATGACGGTACCTGCATGGATCTAGCTAGATCCAGGTACTGTCAATATGTACGCCTTATAAACAAGACCTACATTACATGTAGGTCTTGAAAACCATGGTTCCCTCACATGTGTACTGCGACCTAAACGAATATAAAACACATTTCCTACCTTATCTCACAGTGAGTATGCAGAAGTCCCTCGTGCCGTGTTAGGCTCTTGTAAACCTCAATTGAACATCGTCAGACTTGTATGTGGCAGAATTGGCCATGAAGCTCACGTAAAACTAAAACAGCCCGCCATGTCTGTTATCAAGCTTTGCTCAAACTGAAAGAGAAGACTAATTCTTCGACCCGCCCTCTAGTGACATGGCTGCATTAAAAAAAAATTTACCAATCAACATTCAAGTAATTGGTCATCTCTTTTGGTTTGAGTAAAGCTTGATAACAGAAATGGCAGACTTTTTTAGTTTTACGCGAGCTTCATGGCCAATTCTGCCACATACAAGTCTGCGATGTACAATTGAGGATTACAAGAGCCTAACATGGGCACCAGGGACTTCTGCATACTGTGAGATAAGGTAGGAAATCGGTCCCAAATCGGTAACACACATTGGTTGGTAGCTACTGAGTTAGAAGGCTTCAAATCATGTAATGCCTTACAGCGGCATCTCAAGTAGCAGGATGCATTGTGGGAGACGGGGCCAGGTTAGGAATATGGCGGCTTGACAACAAGA
>JAQQZZ010147576.1:0-12762 GCA_030265115.1 Mopalia vespertina | reverse complement strand
TCAATCTATCAATGCCCTCGTATCTCCCTTCCCATAAGGTACGTAACAGCCCACGGACTGACTGTTTCTGTTTGACTCGGTTCGTCAAGCGAGAGAGGGTAATGGTACATTAGCAGTGCAATTTGTTTAGTGGATGATAAAGTCATCTTTCACGCCTCTACAGTAATTTACGCAGATGACGATTTTGCTTTGCCGGCACTTGGTTGAATACCGGGAAGAAACCTAGTAAAAACTACACTATGCCAGTGACGCTGTCAGTGAAGGACATTGATACAATCATATAGTTGGAGCGCGGCACGATTGTCAGAAGGAAGCCCAATGCACAACTCTTTGAGTAACGTGTGCCGGAATGATACAGAAAGAAGGCGGATAAGCTCTGCATAATCAGTCTGACGTCAGTTCTATTCTACATTGCTTTCATCTCGTTTCTGTCAATGTGGAAACAAATGTATTTTTAACGCGTCTCTTCTTTAAAAACACATTCTTATACGGTTGATAGCTATTATTGCATATATTCATAAATTAAACTTCTAATATTTATTTTTTATAGCTGAGTGGTCTTGATATAAAACATGGAAAAATATTACTATTCAACTCCGAGCATAGATAGATTGTCATAAAATTACGTAATGCCCTTACTGGAAAATACAATCTGGGCGACTCCACTGTATAAGAAACAAGGCTGGTTGGTTTTAGGTTCTTGATGGGACATGCAAGCGAAATATTTAGAAACAAGGAATAACATTTGATTTCCAGACATGAATGGAATATAGTTAAAGTAAGTAGATGGGGCGTGTTTTCTCTAAATAAAGCTAAATAATTCAATCCCGCTTAGTTTCTGCACAAGTCAAATTCAGGTAAATAAATAAAAGAAACAATCATCTGACAGCAGTACCTCCACATAATGTTCAAGCCTATTATTCATGTGGAGATATAACAACTTTGTGTGTGTATTTTGGCATGTACGTATATCCTGTAAGCACAACAGTACAATTAATGGGTTATTGTACTCATTAACTGCTTGGTGGGTTCAATGAGATTAAAGAGAAACCTCGATTAGATCGATTTCATCTGAAGAATTTCATTTAAACCCAGTAGAAGGACAAATAAATGTTCATGCTGGTAGAAATGTACTCTCCCAAAGACGTTTTCGCCAGAGCTGCTCCATATGTCTATTATCTATCTACCAATGTCCTAACCTCCTGATCAATATATTCTGTAAGATGTTAACTCCTCAGATGCTATAATGGAATTCAGTGATGAGGTGTCCGTAACAGGTCGACGTCTTGTTAACCGGATGTATGAAGACACCACACGCTATCCTCCCCGACTTCATGGCTCTATAAAATAGTATCTAATCGCCGCTTCATTGTAAATCTAGATACTTTTCGGTTTCATCGTTTCCGTTATGACAAGTATGGTGAGCTATCAATATCTTTCATGTCAGCTATCCAGGCAAAGCAGGACTTTTAGTTTATGATTATGAGTCTACCATTGTTGTTGGGATAAATATACGATATTACATATTAAAGTTTTAATGCCATAAATATTGCTCGAGTGAGTGATGAAAGAGATAACCCACAGAACGAAAATATTTCAACCTACAATGACGAGAGACACGGAGTTATCAAATTTATGAAACAAGTGTAGCCATTTTCGTGTATTTCAGTTTTGTTATAATTTCATTACGTGATCAATAGATATTTTCGCTTCGCTTGATAAGATTCAAGAAAGGATCAGTAATACATACTCATCTGGATCAATGTAAAGCATCCGTAGGAGTGAACAATCTCAGTTGAAATATTATATGTTGACTTTACTGATTTAACCTAACAAATAGTATCGGCAGTGGACAGCACATAATAAAGACGTTCGAACACTTCAAAACAGATCGAACCGTGCCGATACCCAGTTATCCCAATGACAAGTTAGTGTTATCACGCTGTTTACTTTGGAAGAACATTAATTTACAGAAGACCATTCCTACTTAACATAACAGTTATAATGCTTTTCACACGGCAGTCATCTATTATAGTGAAGCGCCCTTGAATATAGCGATAAACATAAAACCAGGAATCAGGCCTCGATACACAGAAACAGGCCTATGTAAATATGTAAATAATTTTTCTGATCTGTTTTGTGTTACTATTGTTACAAACCTACCAATACATGAATGCACTAATATGATGTTTATGGGCTTGGTAGAATATTATTAAAATATCGACGCGTTCAACTTCCGGATTGAATATAACGAATAGATCCTTCTTTTCAAGAAGAGCACGGTTTCATCATGCCATCGACTTGAAACAATTAACAGAGTTTACAAACATACACAATGATCCTTATTCATATCAATATGATGCTTATTCATTTTTACTTTTCATTCGGTCAGTGGATAAATCAATCAGTCGATCAATCTGTTAAATATGATTTGGGTGTACCATGTTGCTCATCTACCTCACTGTTGCAAACACACAAAGATAGTAATACACCGTGCAGAATTATTTATAATTTAGAAAAAGTTGCTTATTTAGTTGATACGGGTCGCCACTTTATTCAAACCTTAAGGCAGGCCAACTAGGGAATCCTCAGATATTCATCCCGCGTAGTATGGTTAAAGCACACTTTATGCGAGACCTTGTTAGATGGCGTATTCAGTCACTCGGAGCTTTGTACAAAGGTCGTCTTTGAAATGATGTGTCTAGGTCGTTGCAGTTTGTTGGAATAGTCGTCAATTGATATGAGCTGTTATGACCGGATTTTCAGAGCGACGTGTATTGATCTCCGCGAATAATAGAATTAGTGGCTGGCAACCAACCCACCATTATTATCTATATACATAACGCTTTACTGAGCACGGAAGTCCATAACGTCTGGAATCATTTTCTGATTTCTGACCGGAGGTTTGTATGTGCCTGTTGGGTTGCGGTTCCGATTTAACTCAGTAGAAGAAGACACCGGAAATTAGTTGAGACATTATTGTAATTTTATCAAAGAGCGTTGAACTTCGGGATTTGTTAACCCTTTCCATCTGGTATTATATTCTGTCTGGAAAATGTTTGACTGGTATATGGAGGAATATACTTAAAGTGCGATATTCGAAACAATAAATTAGGGATTATAAGGGTTAATAAATAGTGGCCTCTTTGTAGCATATCAGTGATATTGATCTAGTCAACGCAAAGAACATCACCAATGTCATTAGGAAGTACAGATTTGTGAAGCACTAAACACAGATCGTAAATTACTTTCCCTCCAATGGTATGAACTACCTACTGAGAGACAGGTCGGCTAAGGTACTTAGATGTTTTAACAGCTTAAATATATACGAAACAGGTGGGTGGACGCTCTAATGACCGTTCCTACACCCACATGTAAAATCTGGTCTCTTATAGAAATTCTGTTGAAACTGGAAGTGTATTTTTATTAAGCTGACCTTTCACGTCAAACTCTGTACTGTGCTTAGCCAATATTTAACCCATCAACAGTTTGATTGCTTCATCTGACCAGAATACATAATCAGCTAAATGAGATATTGGACGCTTGTCTAAGCGAGCCATGTAAATCCCTATGCACACGTTTGTATCAGCTGACGGAGAAGGGCTGTCATTGTTTCAGCTTAACATACGTGAAGTTGAGTGGACGACAGAGGGCCATGCTGTTAGCAGTGCAATATGCATAGTGGAACAAGGCATCTCCAACTCCCTAGAGTGTTCATTAGTGATTTGATGGATTCATTTCAAGGATAAGTGCTTCAAAGCCAACTAAATGACAATTTACTTATATGGTGAGTTTGCGTTGTCGGCAATTGGTGCAAAACCAGGAAGAGACCTATAGTAAAAAAAGCCAAAGGGGAATTGGGATCTAACCTGCAACTAGCAGAGCCACTGCGCTCTGCGATACAGAAAGAAGGTAGACAGTATCCAATGAACTGTTTCTTCTGACGTCAGCTTCATTCAACAGTGCCTACATCCTGTTTGTGTTACTGTGGAAACAAAGCTATTTTTAGTCGTCTCTTTAACGAAAA
This sequence comes from Mopalia vespertina, assembly GCA_030265115.1. Lineage (NCBI taxonomy): Eukaryota > Metazoa > Mollusca > Polyplacophora > Chitonida > Mopaliidae > Mopalia > Mopalia vespertina. Next base: position 8,735 of record JAQQZZ010147576.1, on the reverse strand, counting down.
TAGATTCTTTTACGTTGATGAGTTATTAATGGATATATTCATTATTACAACAAATATTGTTTCTTTACATAGCTGAGTTGTTGTAATTGTGTTGATAAGTATACTATAAAACACCCATGATAGAAAATGGTTTACTTCAGAAGATACTGTTCCAACTATAGACTATGATCATCATCAAATTTAACAATGCCCTTTACTAAACAGTTAAATGTCAGTGAGAGACTTGATTAACTTAGAAACGAGCAATCACAGGTATAGTTTTTTTTGTGATGAACGGTGATGGGTGTTCAGTCATTCACAAACGAAATAAGTAAACAATGAATCGCATTAAGTCAAGAGAGGTTTAATTCATCAATCCCTATATCTTTATTGCATAATTCAATAGACCCAAGCTTGCTAAATATAATTTTTAAACAGATCTTATTTAGTTGATTTGTTAATATTCAGTCAATGCACTTATGGCGTAGAAATGGACATCACTTGGTCGGCCAGGCGCGGGAATATATCTTAGCATTCGCTATATTTGCTCGTGATAGCGCGGCTAAAGCTGTAGACGTTGATCACCGTCTCGTCATTTGACATGGATTATGTGGATGTTGCGAAGATGTGGACGACATAAGGGTCTTGCGAAATGTTTTGATGAAAGAACCTGGTCGATAGTCAGACATGACTTGAATTGATGGTTGAAGTTGTCGGTAAACTGATTGGGTCTAGACGAGTATGTATACATACGACACGATCAGAAATGTTGTACCTTATTTAGGTAGATCTGATCATATCCGAGCCAGATGGAATGAAGACATTTTTTTTATTCAATATCAATTTGAGGTGTTGCTGCAAATCAGAATTTCACCAATAAATCCATTCTGACGGTGTTAAATAAAACCATTTTGTGAAGGCAGATCTTCCGCAGCATACTTAAGTCAATTATTTATGTCGGGACAATACAAACTGTGTATTGGGCAAGCACGTATAACGTAAGCAACAGTAATAGTTTTGTGTTTTATGGTCATGAAAGGTTAGTCTACATTACATTATTATATGTTAGGCTTTCCACTGATAGTCGATATGCCCCTTAATCGATTTAACCACTTACGTTCCAATGAGCACCGTGACCAATCAATACAAAACTCCATTATTGTTTCGCTTGCCAGCTCCGTGACAGGAAACAATTTATTACGTAATGACTTATCAACATTTTCTGTCTTACGCCCGCAATTTCATTCAGTTCATGGCTATATCGTTATTCTCAATCGATCAATGCGTTGTTTCACAATTTAGAGATTTGACACCGGTATCAAACCGCTTAACTTGTTTGTTGGATTGGGGGTTTAACGGGTATTTCACAGACATGACGGCATGCACCAGCCCAAATTGACGAAGGAAACCCCTTTCGACAGCACTGGCAACAGACAAAGAAAAGACGGGACTAATACAGGATAATAACTGGACGCAGTACAAACAGATCACAAACAGATCCGCCTTTACCTCTGAGAGTACGAAGGCAACAGGAAGCTCCGTCCAACCACAAAACCGCTTAGCAAGAAGACATTGCACACATGTAAATTTCCTGTCGTTTTCATTCACTACTTTATTGGCTATTTTTAGGTTTCCATAGGTATTGGGTAAAAACGTAGGTATTGTTTTTCATTGATTTTTTTTACAGCTTAAAGAAAATATAAACTATATATATAAATTATAAACTTCTTAGTTCAAACGTCACGAAATATCATCTTATTTAAGAGGGGAAAAAACCATTGTGTCATGTGATGTGCCAATTAACTCACTCTGCAAACAAGGTGTGAGGATCGTTTGTAAAATGTTATTGTACAATTTACCAATGATTATGCTAGACAGCTAAGTTTGGCTTGTGTGTAAACAAATCCTTTTAAAATAATTTGGCACGACATAGTTCAATGCCAAATAAAAACTGTGAGTATGTTTTTTCCTTTACTCAAGTCATACCAATTGTGTTATTTAGCTGAATTCATGCAACTGTGTTCTATAAGACTACGACACGGTCTAAACGAATAATGTCTAGGGTTGTTCAAGTTTTTTCGCCAGGTGCTGTCAGTTAATTTCTGACGATGCTCTACAATTATAGAGTATTGTTCCACGACAACAAAGAAAGACACAGTGTCTGTTACCGAAGTTATCTATAAACCTTAGCACAGTACTGTACGCTCAGTTACATTGCCCAGCAGAGGCAGGAGTTGTTGGCAGGAAGGCTTATGCCTATTGTTTTGTCGCTTCGAAATGTCCCTGCGAACGTTCTCCTGAGGTTTACCGACAAGGTTCACATAATATCCCTCCCGTCAACGTATGTTCTTGTTGAAGACAATAATGAAAACCGTGTTTTAAAGTGACAACAGGTAGCTGAACTAGTATAGGTAACACACATACAATAGAAAAGACCGTCACAATTGAAACTGAAAGACACATCCCCTGCTTTGTGTCGTCCCTCTGGGAGCAGTAGAAAGCTGTCCCTCTACGCATCTGGAACAAAACAATCAGAAAGGGTTCACTGATGATGTGTCCAGGATGCTCCACTAGACAACCTATCAGTGGTTTTGTACAATTCCTTCGGAGGGATCATGTTCACATTGAATTCATATTTAAGGGATTTATTCACGAAAACAAGTTCTAATACTGAAGTGTTCTTAAAAAAACTTCTCTTCAAAATCCTAACTCAGCGGCAAGCCCACGCTACATACACGTATACGTGACAATGGACCTTTTTAGCAACTTTTGTTTGGCGCTACACATTCGAAAAAAGACGATGTCGCACATTAGCGCATAGAAAGTGAGTATTGACATAGACCAAATAAATAATATATATATTTTAAACCTGCATACAACCACAGGCAAGATGTCCCAAGGACTGCTTCATATAAGGTTATGGAGAACACGGTAATAGTCATTACTTATACTGTGCTTGGCGTCACTTGAAACATTCAATGTGTATAGCATCTGAAAAAAGGCAGTATCCATCAGCATATGCAGATTAAATTTGAATCTTCGGCTAACTTGTTTTTACCGGTACCTTGATCAAAGTCAATACCAAATTGAATATCCACAAGTTTATCTATAAGGGTCGATGGAGGGAGCTTCCTGGTGCTCTTAAATCTATAGGGCGTCACAAAAATCTTGTATCTTGTGACGGTCCTGTGTTGCCCTAGTCTTCGAGTACCGCTCGGGTTAAATACTTGCATGCTTTTTGTATAATTATTTTGGTGAATTTTGCTTCCTTACAGTCGAGTTGGATCGTTTAAGCGACATAATTAAACTTCACCATGACCGCAACGAAGGTAAATAATTAATCTCGTTGCATATAGCCAGAAACGAATATATACATACAGATATACAAAAAATGTGCTAAATATTACTCAATATGATATGTTTTATTACGATAAATATCATATCACATAGCAAGCGCTACGGTATTAGAGCCTCATCCAGCAACAAAGTACAAAACGTCGCGGCATGGCATTGACGTAACAAATGATAGTTAATATTTTTATGACTTATTCAATGTAGTGTAATAATAATATCTTACAGTACAACAATGAATTCATCTAGATTGAAATTATCAGGGGGTGCAGGGTGAAAACAATTATAGCGTTTTGTTTTAATGTACACAGAAAACTTTCTCTTCCTGACGGTGCATCTAAAGGCGGTGTATCAGCGCTAATAACCACCGAGTAGCGTTGGACAGGGTCAATTTCTACAATAAATATCTCCTTATAGAACATACAGAGAATACTAATGATCGTGGAACTTAACACAAATCCTAGACATTCTAGTCACTATAGGATATCAATTACCTGTCATTACTACTACTCCCAGATTGATGGATTAACGGTCTGTATACTTCCAGGTGTGAAGGTCACACACTGCCAGAGAAACACAAATCCGATTTACGAATATATCCAGAGGTTACTTTTATCCCCCATGTATTTCTGTTACCTGTCACTGTTATTATGAATATATCTATCGATTATACTATCGGTATTATGGGATTTCAGAACGAAGATTAAATGATTGGACATCCCAAAGGGATACATGTCCAACATAGTAAATTTTTGAAAACCCTGCCCACTGCCTTCCAAATGAGCTAATATCATACAGACATTTTCATGAATAGAGAGACCTCCGATTGAATTATCTTTCGAATCACACTCAGTGCTAGGCTTAACCAATATTGTAGCCTCAGTATTTTGATCGTTTGTTCCGTGACCAGAATACGGAGCTAAACATCGCTAAACTATTTATATTATCACCCTCTTTTAAAACAACAGATGAAACTGTTCAAACATTAACTGTTCTAGATAAACTCCCACAGACAAACTTCGACAAAGATTTTATCCTCGAGTTGTTATGGGTAACTACGTACATCTGGGGGAGAGGTAATGGCCATGGTATCTAAATTATACGATACATTTTATAGTAAAGAAGATATTGGCCATGGGTTTAGAATAAATCAACCTGCAAACATGCATTTCAAAGTAATAGAAATTAACCGATGAAGATGTATGTTAAAGGGATTGAGAGTTACAAGTTGTGTGATCCAGAGAGAAGTTTCGCCTTAACTAGTTAGTCCTTCAGATATTTGTTTCTCTTGTACATTCATATATATAGTTTTATGCACCATATCACAATGTTGGTTTGATTTATGTGATTTCTATTAAATACGATAGTTTAAATACGTGAGATATCAGCTGATGACTGTTTTCTCGATCAAGATAAAGCATCGACAACCGCGAACTGAATTGTAAATTCGTAAATTAAAACTGAAGTTAGGAGAAATTCAAACGAACTGTGATACTTAACGAAATGTGTATCCTGTTTTGAATTCGTCCAGTGTAAATGGATAGAGCAATGGTCTTGTTTTTCAGTTTGAGCTGCACAGCTAACCTGCAACCTACGCTGTTTACCTGGTGCCTAAATACCCAGTGACTTCCAATTACCGTGCTTCGTTGCACATTTATTTCTTCAACTCTTCTTTTTCTGTAAAGGACGATGGTTTCTTCTGGTAAAAGAAGGCTTTCTGGTCCGGATGTAAATGTCATTTTGTAAAGAGCCTCGTTATAACGAGGAATCAATCAGGCGACTAACTCTATGAAGAGGTCAGGTGGTTATATACAGTTTCCTGTCATTACAGACAAGAGGAAATCAAATTCCTTGGCGCTTGGTTACTCTGGTGTACATGAAGCCAATACCGGTTTGGAAACAGCACACAGTAGACAAGACGTTTTTTTGTTAATTCGAGTCTTACATATGGCAAGGAGGTGATATCAATAATACCATTTCTCCGCAGAAAAACTAAAAACAAATCAGTCTGTGACTTTATCTTTACATAAAGAATTATCCGGTCAATACGGCGAGAGCGACAAGGAATACCCCCTAGTTTTTTCTTTACGGAATAGGATTATTTCAACCGGCCATAATAATAACGCACATGCTAAATCTGTAGAATTAAATGGTGCTATTTGGGTTCCACATAGACTACATTAGTTCTGTCATTATACAAACAGAAACATTTTTAAAACAAACATCTCTTTAAACTCTTGTCAAAAAGTAAATTGCGTGACAATGTACATTTATTCTCCCATGTAGGCTGGTATAATTCATAAGCTGTTCCTGAACTTAGATTCTGCGATGTAAAATCGGTAACAGGGTGTTCGGAACAGAGCGGCGCCTGACACAGAGCATGTATAAGGACAAGGCAGACACTACTCCCCGGTAACCTGCATATTTCAACTGACTTGAGTTTGTATTGGACGTTCACCTCAAACCCGATATCTTTAAAGAATTCTCCATTAACGTCCTTGTCAGTAACATGCCAAATCAATATGTAAGTCATCAACACTCCCGTTTACTTACTCCGTGACATTAAAGACTCAAATAAACTGGTTCTATATCTCGTATTTTGGCTCGGCCAAATAAATCCTGTTTCATAAATCTGTCGATATGTCCAATTTGTTCTACAGTTTAATGTCTTCAGACATCAAGCGTGTAAATAAGCAGCGCTAGACAAATGGATATTTGACGTCATTTTCATTCATCATTTTACGGACCATTTTTGTGTAACCATGGAGACGAAAGTATCTCTCGTTAACCTTGGGACTTAAATAGATTTATGCAGAGTTTATGAACATTCTGGATAGAAAAATGGATCATGTATCTATAATGATTTTCGGCATGCATATGTTGTATGCAGCATTTATATTTTTTAAACTATGATATAATGTATCCTTGATAGTATTTAAAATAAAGTCTTGATCAAATTGTAACAGGGATATTTCCTTCTTGTTTATTCATATTCGCTTTAGTATAGTGTAGTGCAATGGACGGTTAACGTTTGATAGAGTTGAAAGAACCTTTTATAAGTTTATAGAAAAGACATTAGAATGTTATTTTGACACACAGCGCTGTTCCATCTCCCAGAACTCTTCCCAATTGAACGTTTGAAGCAGAGCCTGTAGATCCCATAGTCCAACTGGTGGGTCATATCATAGTGTCATATGCTTGTACATGCTTAAATGTATATCCCAGAACCAGATTATCCGACTATCAGCGAGCCGCAATCAGAACGATTTATTACCCTTACCTAGTTTAATATGAGCTTTACACCTTGATTGTTGAAACGCCGAACTTGCTAGCAGGCGACCCGAGTTGAAATCCAGGTTGTGACAAGTAAAATTGTCACAGCCTTGGACCAACCTTTGTTTTCGTTCTGCCGGGAGATGCTGAAGCGCTTTCAGTTTCAGTCCCAGGTGGACACCTGCAAAAGGACAGAGTACCAAGTAGACAATTTGTTGTCAAATAAAGCGAATGTCCGAGAGTAAGAATTTCGGCACTAATCAACCAAACACACAAACATACATACAAACAAATCGGATAAGTTAATTTGGGGAAGATATAATTGTTGTTTTCAGAGTAACTTGTTTTTGGGATGGGAAAAACCGTTGCGTTCCTTTCCACCCAAGGTCAAATTATCGTTAGTGAGAAGAACTACAAAAACTCAACAACACCAGAGTTAAAACTGTTATCACGAATAGTGTATTTGTTTTGACATCGTATTACCCTTCTTCATCACTCAACTGAGGTAATAAAGGTGCGTAACGACCCTTGTGAATATTCAAGCATCACTGGGCGAAACCGTAATATGTGTGCTGATGTGTATGTTTCTATAAATGTGCCATTGGTTCAACCTGATGAGATCATTTCGTTTTATTGTTGCCACGAGAGTCCGCAATGAAACGTCGATAACTGTAAGGAAGTTGTTAAATTTTCTGATAGAGCATCCCATTTGAACCTGAATATGCTATGCCTGTACAGATGCAGCACACATTTCCACAAGTTCCTTTATGCCTTTAAGATTGTCTCTAAAAAATATATGTAATTACGTGACCTGATCATCCGCAGTACAAATAGTTTATTCCTTGTGCAACGGAACAAAGAAAGTCGTCGGTCAAGGTCGTCTTATTTTTCCTGATGGAGGTACATTTTTTGCCCTTTGACAGAAAAGCACATTTATTTTTTATTTTATTTAGAGGAATATTGACCAAAGACAATTGGTGCCCCTTGATGCTTTACGTTTTTATGGCTTAAATAAAAAAATCAACAAGCAAATATACAAATAATTACACAATTTAAGGTGTTGGCAGTTATTCGAGAAACACTCAGATGAGCAGTTACGCGCTTGTTTTTCAGTATGCTTTTATAGAGGAAAAACATATTAAATTGTGTTGAGTTGTTTTTTTTAAATATCACTCTCTCAGTATAATGTTATCGAGAAATATCTAATTTAAACCTGAATAGAAAAACAGAGATAAATCGATAACGCTTCACGAACGTATCGCTGCTAACAGCATCCTCTTAAATTGGCTTTTAAAGGCAATTTTATATCATTATTATTCCATGAATTCTGAAAATCCCCATGCTTGGTATTCTGAAAGTGGTTATGTGTTTAAATTGTCATTGGTAATTCGATGACGTGTTGTCAGCAACAGATCACCGACCGACAACCATTTCCAACTATAGGTTTCAACTGCTGTTTGTGGCCTATTGACGTTCCATTGGAACTTGAGATTACCCACTGATCTTATAATTCCGGTTGTAGCCAGTCTTCACCACAGTGAACATTAAAACGAAGTTGCGAGTACATGTTTCGTGACAAGAATACGCTGTTTAAAGAAAACAAACATGTCGTATTTTAATATGAGCCAACATTACGTGATGTTCTTCGGATTCTAAAGTACCGAATAATGCTCAAAGTTGGACTGTAGTGGGAACTGTTCCAACTTGTGAGGCCGTTTCAAACATAAAAACATAAACAGCCTGATTGATGTTTCTTCTATTGGTGTTTAACACCCTATTAAAGGGTATTTCACTTATATCACTACTCTGCTTTATTGGTATTTTGGTGGAAACTTGGCGGAAACAAAAACAAAAGTGACCCGCGATGTCAGCTGTTCTATGTACCAGTTTATCAGGCATGCTCGAACCTGTGCGGTACAGGGTGGATAAGCAGGCCGATACACGACCAAGTTTAGTTTCGGCCACACAGGACCGATTGAAATAGAACCACATTAATATTTAAGTGGTGTTAATGCCTTCCGCAAAAGGAATGTTGGCCGATTTTGCAAAGAGGTTAGTAGTATAGTCAGGGCAACTCGGTTAGCATTTATTAGTACATAATAAGGAAGGCTTCAACGTTATTATGTAGTAAT
>JAQQZZ010147565.1:2092-12762 GCA_030265115.1 Mopalia vespertina | reverse complement strand
ATTAATTAAAATCGATGAATCATCTTATGTTCTAGATAACTCCCAGAGAGAAGTTTCTTAATAAACCTTAATCTCGAATTGTGTTATGGGTAACTTATGGACATCTTGTGAGAAGGTCCAGCAAGTTACATTTAAATGCTAAATGTACTTATATCATTGATCTTTATGTGCATTTATGACAACCTTAATTGGGTTTACATAAGATTTGACAAAGAATTCTCCTGTGTCTTAATTGGTGTATTGATTGAACATCAAAATTCTGCAAAGCATTTAGGAGGGCAAGGTACAAAGATTGTCAACAAGGACTGAATTGTTTTGCAAATTATCAATACTTTATTTATTTTGTAGTTTTAAAATAAATCTAAATAAAACGGATTACAAATATTCTAGATTTTGAGAGTGTATTTTGGCTACTTCAGAATGTTTTGGTTGAGTGATGTAGAGACATCTGCCTATATGCGGGGAAATGTGGCAGACAGTGGCATGCCACAAGTGCCAACCCCAGGGGGTATTTCTGGGCCGCGATATGGGCCAATAAATGTTGTATTTTCCAATTGAATTCATGGATGGGTGAAGCTGGTAGTCATATAATGCCTTAAGCAGGACAAACTGAACAGTACAGTGAGTCCTACCTCTTGATTCTGATTGGTCGGAATTAAGAAGCACCTGCTCTGGCTGTGGCGGTCTTATTTACAATGAGTAACTGTTTACTGATTGGTAGGCTGTGGTTTGTTGGACAGACAGCCCACTCAGGTATCTAGATAATCACATTCACATTTCTGCCAGTTATCAAAACATTTACTAAAACAACTTTTACAATTGAAGTCAAGATTATCTGTCCTTAAATAATTGTCCGCTTTTATATCAAAAATGATTGTTATAATGTCCTAAATAGAATCAACAAATACACTCTGAGGCATATAATCTTAAATTATTATATGAATATTATTTTTATTAACCTATCGCATAATCATACAAATTCTTCCATAATATTGATCTCATTCCGAACAATTTTTTACATTATATGAATAAATATTATATTAGCATGTATTTATATTTGTATATGCATGCTCTAAGAATTGCCCAAATTGTAAATATATTGTTTGCATGCAAAGGTCCCGGGTTCGATTCCCGGTGGAGGCAAGAAAATTTTTCTCTCTTCATTTATTCAAAATATATCAATTTACCCATACCCATTCATAATTCACCGCCATTTAATTTCTATTACAGGATAGAACAAGCCCCTAAAGGCTTTATTCCCTCCATTTAATAATAGCAGCATACCGGTAGTTTCCTTTGATTAGTGGATCAGAAGTTTACAATTTAGAGTCGAAAAACTTGCACAGAAAAAAATTATTGATGTCCTTGACCTTAACAGAACAAAAAGCCATGTCTACTGGTCCCAACCTCTTTAGCAGGAGGCAAAACAAAGTTTGATAGCACTGCATCAAGGTATATCATGACCATAAGCTTTCCTGAGATTAGATTATCTTGTATTCATTCACCTGTTTTCTTCTTTCCTTTGGCTGGCATGGTGTCATAGTACAACAGGAAAGCCCAATAACAAATAAAGAAAAATTTCAGTTCTCACATTTGTGAATTTTCTATTTCTTTTTAACAGATACATCAAGTTTTAGATACCAACAAAAACGTATACTTTGAGTTTGTTCAACCTAATTTTAGAATAACACACCTTTTACATGTTGAGATAAAAATGAATCCAGCCACTTGTAAAATTTGATAAAACTTTTGACAGGCAGGCTGCATTGTGTCAGAGATAAATGTACACAGCTGATAATTCAGACTGATCAGTGAACAAAATTTGGAGTTTGTTTGAGAACATTGTAACATGGTCAATTTATTTTACTATACATGTAAGTCCTTAACACCCCACCCCACCCCACATCCCCCTCCCCCTCCTTCTTTCCAGCGAGCGAAGATTGAAAAAAAAGGTTTTGAAAAACATAAATCTTGAATTTATGAAAGCGAACTGCTCTTTAATAGAAGCTAATTGCTTCTGTTGTAAAAGTTCATTCCGCTCTTATATAAATTTTAGACTTGAGTTAGATTATTTCCTCTCCTGTAAGAAAAGAACATAGTGTAAACTCATAATGAAATGTTTGATTTATTATGGCAGACTGAAGAAAGGGTTGAAGTCTATCTATTGTGATTTTAGTTTAAAGTTCAACTTAAGTTAACCTAAATGTTGCCTTTTTATGGTGTCTCCATGAACAAACAGTGTCTATTTTGTTAAGATACGTTTGTTTGGGCGACCCTATTATTAGTGGATATGATAAATAAATATAGACTGACTTAACACTGTCAATGAAATGTGGCTTTAAGAGGAAGTTTTTTAATCCAGATATCTGATAACTTATAATTACACTTCAAATCGGTTTATTCAGAGCTTCAATGTGTCTACTCATCCTTAAAAATTTAACACTTACTAGAATGGAATTGTTTGGAAAACTTTTAAATTTGACATTAAAAAAGGTTGCCCTATTTAGTTTTTTCAATTTAGTTTCTTATTGGAAATGACATTAAAATGTGTACTCCATGTAGAGACTATGTGATTTATAGTTTGATCAAATTGCTGTGCTTGTAAACACCCACTGTGTTATCCAGTATCAGTTACTTAGCAAGCATAATGCTTGTAATTTAAGTTATCTAAACTAGGTTTCAGAAAAATAATTTCTTTGATGGAACATGCGACCCCAAAGTGCCAGAAAAGTCACAGAAAATAAGTTTCTTTGCTGGAATATCTGTTCCCAAAGCCCAAGCTAGGTCACAGAAAAGTAGTTTTTTTTGCTGGAATATCTGTTCCCAAAGCCCAAGTTAGGTCACGGAAAAATAGTTTCTTTGCTGGAATATTTGTCCCCAAAGTCCAATCTAGGTCACTGAAAAGTGGTTTCTTTGCTGGAACATTTGTCCCTAAAGCCCATGCTATGTCAAAGAAAAATAGTTTCTTTCCTGGAACATTTGTCCCAAAACCCACGCTAGGTCACAGAAACATAGTTTCTTTGCTGGAACAATAGTCCCCGAAGCCCAAGCTAGATCAAAGAAAAGGTGTGTCTTTGCTGGAACATTAGTCCCCGAAGCCCAAGCAAGATCAAAGAAAAGGTGTGTCTTTGCTGGAACATTTCCCCCATAAGCCCAAGTTAGGTCACAGAATGGACAGAACTTAGCCTTCCCAAGGCTAACTGAATCAGTTTAGGAGGACTAATTTATAGGTTTCCCAAATCCCCAAAGTTATTGTTAGAAAAGATTACAGCCCAGCCCTGTAGCATTTTTGTTATGCTATATCTAGCTATTTGTTGTAATATCTATATCTATATTTATCAAAATGTTGTAGATCAGCTGGGACATTTGGTAACCTGGGCCAACATCAGTCTACTGACTGAACTTTTTTGTTTATAAATACTTTTTTTTACATTATATTGTTCTTTTCTGTCATTTGTCTTCATCTAATGTGCATCTCAGCTGAAAGGAGCAGCTGCTGTATCTAAGAAATAATTTAAATAACTCTCCATCAAAGGATAAAGAACTAGAACGGGACAAGTGATCTCTATACCATTACAGATTTTATTGGAAAATACAATATTAATAATCCTTTTTTTTCTAGCTTAGCTTAACAATTTATCTGCTCATTAGTTATCCTTAGTTGACAATATTTCTATGGCGGTGTGTCAGATTTTTAATTAGTGGTGAAACGGGAAAAAATTAAGAGGTAGACGCGTGCCAACTGCTGTTCATTGTGCAGCTCATTAAATATGACAAAACTCAAACTGTTCACTTTTTTATGATTTAATTAAAGTCTGTGTTTTGTTGGTTTTGTCAGGTGATTTAATCATCATCATGATTTACATACAGGTGAGCTGAAACAGTTACCTGAGGGCCATGATCTGAGCCTTCATATAACCCAGGGGCAATTAAGAGTAGGAGGGAGCATCTAGACTTTAGTATAATTATGCGTGGTATGGTAGATCGCGCTAGATTTGTAGCCCGGATATGTAGTATATAGAAGTAGTTTTACTACTACATTGACAGGTGGTTGTAATTCCCTTCTTCTGAATTAGGGCTCGTGGCCTTTCCTCAATGGTTCGCATGTTGGACTCCTGATCCTAATTCGATGACCAGATTACATTTTCAAGTCCCACGGTTTTGTTTTACAATATCCATCAGGGCCCGTATTCATAAAGCTACTTAAGTATTTCTTTAAGTTAAGAAATATTTACCCAAATTTCAGCCTTTCATTTGATCATGAAAAAAGTCAAATGTGAAGTAATTAAGTTGACATTTTATGAATTCACTTATAATCTTTCATTTAGGATCAACAAAGTTAAGCAAAATGATGTTTTAGTAGTTAAAAATCTGTTAGAAAATTCCCTTAGTTTTTCTTAACTTTAAGAAATACTTAAGTAGCTTTATGAATACGGGCCCGGAGCAATACAGTTCATGCTTTAGAGTTGTGTAAGTGTGGAAGCACTGTTGTATGTGTTATGTCTAACATCAATCAATCAGTCAATAATATTGTGGGATAACATTTTAATAATTGAAACCATACCCTGCAGGCAAAACTAGTAGAAATCATGTGGAAAAGACGAGATTTCGCCACATGGTAACCATGACGATAATCCGTGGCATATGCAAATAATGATGACGTGAAGTTTCCACGAGAATTGTACATGTCTTTAACACGTGAATTTTCCACAAGATATACACAAAAATTATACACATCTTTAAAACTTAATTTATCCATTTATACACATGAATTTTACACGTCTTTAGCATGTACTATTTCCACGGGATGTACATTGTTCATGTCTATAACATGTTTCTACGGGATAAACACAAGAGTAGCACATGTCTTTAACAGTTACACGTCATATGTTCACGTCTTTAACACATTAAGGGTTGAAGCTATTGCATCCTGGGAGTTGGCTCGCTTTTAATAGAGAAACCATGTGACATTAATAAGATTTTAGTGTGGTTCTATTCACGTCGAATTAAACATGTGGTATTTACGTGGTTTTCTGGTGGTACCATTCATGACAATTTAATCACGTGGTATTCACGTGTTTTTACGGTGTTTCCATTCACAAAAAATTAACCACATGGTTTTCACATGGTTTTCTGGTGGATCCAGCCATAAGATATTAACCATGTGGTATTCATGTGGTTTTCTCGCGGATCCACCACTTCCCCAGTATACCACCAGTAAACCACGTGATTTTGGTAATGAATGCCCGCTGGGTAGGTGTCAGAGAAGCATCAAGAACATCATGCTGTATAATTGTGGCATGTTATGGTTTGGCCCACCCTCAGGCTTATATTACACCAGCACTTGAGTATGTCGTTGGGCAATATTAATATATCGATTAACAAATACAGATGTGGTTAACCACTAAATTATCCGGCAATCTGAGCAAGCCAAATGAATCAGTGTCCTACTAGTATACAAATAAGCACAGTTCCATTGACTTGCAAAATTTATTTCACTCTCTTACAGAACACATACCATAGACTATTTTTTCGCATGGATTTTACTGTGGTTTTCCACAATTTAACATGGTAAAATAAAAACCATGCTTTATGGAGTTGTACCATCGTTGCTCCTGGATAAAATGTAAGTTTCCTCATAAACAAAAACTGTTAGATCACAATTTGGCTCTGAATCACTCTTTGAGGACCATACATGATTTCAAAAGTTCTCCCCATGGGACCCCATGGGACTTCACTCAAACTATGGTTTTGTGGTGTTGACCATTGTCGTTTTAGGGTACATGCACGGTACCATGGTCCACAATGGTAAAATGAGCAGAAATGCCGTTGTATTTATGAGGTATAAACCATGATACTTTTTTCTATAAGGGAGCTATCAACTGAGAGAGGAAACCTTGTAAAAACCAACCCTACAATTACCAAATCTACATTGTGTATAATGTATACCTGATGGTCAACAGGTACATTTTACACAGTTTGCCCGACCAGAAAAGAAGAGATTATTAAAATTTTATGCATATTAATTATACTAATTACATGAAAATGATACTGTTTTAGAGGAAACGGTGTCCAATTTACGTTAAGCAATGTATATCTAAATTGAATAACCCAATTATCCTTTAATTTTAGACAGATTTGACACAACATGGGAGAAGAAGGATATTATCTGTTCAGCTAAAAACATGCATATTAATTACTTAAGCAAGCTTTTCAAGTAAATTGGAGTTAAAATTTGTGTGAATTTAGGTGAATATCACACAACATGGAACAAGAAGGATATTATCAGCAGGTTCACTATATGCATATTAATTACTCTAACAAACTTTGTACAGATATTAATTCATTTTGTCTTGTTACCTTGAAGGCAATAGGAATGCAATCCCTTTCATTGGCGAAACAGGCGAGCTCCTTGGCAGCCCTGCTGCCAAGTATTTTTTTGCCCCATTATTGTCATATCTTAATTGGGTCGTGGCTTAGTGGTAGGGTGTGTGCTTCCTTATCCTACTCCAATTTACCATTCACAGGATCGAGTCCATCTGTCAACCATCAGGTATATGAGTGAGTCACAAGTTGTGACTCCGTTAATAGCAGGGGTGGTTTTTACGAGGTTTCCTCTCGGTTTTCCACCGTAATGAGGCAAGGAATAGTGTGAGGTGGACAATCCATCGTCATATAAGTGAAATACACTTGAGTATGACATTAAACCCCAATCAAACAAGCAACCAAACATATCTTAATTGACAGTGACTCTGGGTTTTCTTCATCTAATGGACTGGCACGATGTAAATTGAGTGAAATAACCTTTAGTACAACTGTTACACTCATATCAATATTGACATACTTTTGTGTTTTAAAAGAGAAAGGGATTTGGGCTGTAGTCTATGAAGAACCCCTGTAAATAAGTGATAGTGGATTGTCTTTGGCAGTAAATATGTTGTCTTAATTTATACAAAAACCATGTGTACCAGAGATCTAATCCAGCTTCAATGTCTGTATAATGCCAATGAATCTTTACATACATATATCATTTAATACAGACAAAAGTAATTTTTAGATACGTTTAAATCAAGATAGAATTAAAAAGAGAATAATTTAAAAATGACAACTTATTTCAACAAATTGGGGAGTGTAGAGAAAGTGGGGATAGAAATTAGCATAGTTTAAATTTGGGATTTTAAATCTATTAGATCTTTGGCGGCAGGGCTTTGACATTATGGCTATCGAAGAAAGAAGTCTAGTTACGATGTGTAATTCAAAGGACCTGTGTAATACCAGCCCTTCATGTAATTTCCGTGAGCTTGTAAATCTGTCGTGCATTATTGTAATGTTATTAAAGGTTTAAGGTAAAGTATGGTTTATTGTTCAATAAAGCTATAAGAGGGTTACAGTGACCTTCATTCTGCAGCTGCCCGGCATGTTGCCCTAAGGTTATGAGATATTAAGGCCTTGCAGGTGATTGAATAAGTTTAGCAGGCAGGGAGCATACGTGGTATGCACTCATCAAGGCCTGGCCCAGCTTGGGCAGGCAGGTGTTACTGACAATAGCTTACATTGTCAGTAAATCACCTGCTATAAGTAATAAGTAAATAAACGCTTACGGCCAGCTGCCATTCAATGTAAGAACTTCTGAGGAATATAAATAATGATGCTCTACGCAACCTCAGCAAATCTCCACCAACCCTATTATTTTCTACAGCTTTCATAAAAGGCCTTTTTTTCTCAATCCCTGGAAGTCCTCACTCAATAAAGGTTATCACAGGAAGTGTGAGTGTGTTTTGTTATGAACATTGCTTGTTTGCTTTCAAAGCAGATAGGAGTTCTATTGTAGTTTGAAAAGCCATTAATTAATTTTCTTCTCAGTTTATAATCGTGGGTGCCTTGCTACTCTCGGAGCTAAGGGACAATAAACAAGAAGCTGATCTGTTATTGTATTATATTTTGTCTTTGTTTGTTTCCTGTGATGTAGAAGGTGATTTTCTTCACCTATTGTGCTGGCATGCTGTCATATGAGGAAAAATTACTCCAGTATGGCAATAAATATTTTACGATCAGCTTAAAAGACTAAACAAAAAAGACGACTGGGGAATGTTTTTAATATATCTGTGAATCGTGCCAGACCAAAAACATCATTTCATAAACACCATTAAATTTTTGTTGAGTTATATCATATTTCTATTAATTTTGACAAAGATAGATGGGTGCACACAGATTCCCAAAGGCTTTACTCAACAGACCTTAGCTTCTTATGTTGAGGGTTGTTGCCCCATTGGGCGAGTTTGCGGTCATCATAGGAGTGAATTAAAACCCATATTTCCACTGATACTGTGGTGAGTTCTGAGCCTAAAGAACTTCAATTATGTACTCCATATTTTATTTCATTCATCAAGTTTGTTTGTTTGATTGGGGTTTAACGTCGTACTCAAGGGTATTTCACTTATATGACGACTTGCAAGCCCAATGGGTGACGGAAACCACCCTCGACACCACTGGCAACAAACAAAGACAAGACGGGACAATAACAGGACGCAATACAGACACCACAAACAGATCGGCTTCCTGTTCCCCTTTAGCTCTGAGAGCACCAGGGTAACATGAAGCTCCCTTCAGTCATCAGGAGTAGTGATGGTGACAACAGAAATCAGGCGTTGAAGCGTAGAGCAGAAAAATGCAGTTATCTGTGTTCCTTACTTGTGTACAGAGAGAAATAAACATAAAAACAATGCCAAAAACTCAATCAAAATAATACACTGGTAATGCTTTGGTATAGGGCACATGCCTCTCATCTCAAATGCCACTCTAGTTTGAAGTTGCTGCTGACCTTTATACTTTAAAGGGTACATTTTCTTCTCTGTGTGTTCTCTGTGTGATGTCTTTCTGAGCTGAGAGAATACCACTTGTAAATTTTGGCTTTTCAGTCTCTTTGATATTTGGTTATCTGGTCCTAACTATAATAAACGTTTAAGGGATACTCCATCCCTGATAATAGATCGAATGTGTTTAGCTTTATCTATTGTCAATTTGGAATTTTTTGTGGATGGAGGAATTAAATACTCGGTGTACTAGGGCTTTGGTCATCGAACATGACCACGAAAATGAAATTCCTATCTATAGTATTAACTCAGTCACAGCGCAGTATGTTACTCAAACAGCACCCTTTGAGGTATTGAAGAATTCAATTTGCCATGTGATAGTGATTGAGTAATATTACAAACCAAAATGTGTATATTTTTTCTCAAACAAATCTCCAAAAGCAGAATTCTAATCTGAAAGTAGTTTAGTGACATTTATAGTTTGGGTTTTAAGAATTGATTGTAATTTTGCATTACCTGTTATAAATCAACTTGTAGTGTTTTGTATAAACAAAAAACATGTTAATTTTGTATTCTTTTCTTTATTTCCTCCTCGTTTTTGATAACATTGTGCTTAACTAAATTGAGATAAAACTATATTAAAAATGTGAAATTTCAACTAGATAAAATAAAGAAAAAAAGGGATTTTTTTTATTTTGATATATTATGGGGAAGTTCACATAGGTGAAAATATTATTGCTTATATGCAGACAAGGACAATGTCATTGTGCCCTGGGTCTCTCAGAGCTAAGGTGCAAAAAGGAAGATTGTCCGTATTAGCTTACCTGTACGAAATAAGGTTATGTTGTATCCTTAGCGTCAGCGTCAGCCATTTTAAATTTCTTTTAATAAATATACTTAGGGAATTTCTCTGAAATTCCACACAGATTGTCTGACTGGAAAGGAAGAGATTATTAAAATTATGTGGATTCTGTGCATATTAATTATGCTAATTAAATCATACCGTTTTAAAGGAAATGGTGTCCAATTTGAGTTTAGCACCGTATGTTCAAATTGAATAGCCTGATTGTCCTAAAATTTTGGGCAAATGTCCCTCGACGTGAGAGGAGAGGGATATTATCAGTTCAGCTAATTACAGGCATATAAATTACTTAATCAAGCTTTTCAAGTAAATTGAAGTTAAAATTTGTGTTCAGCAGGGTATGTTCAAATTGAATAGCCTGATTGTCTTTAAATTTTGGGCAAATGTCCCACAACATGAGAGGACTCAGGAGAGAGATTTTATCTGCTCAGCTCATTGCATGCATATTAATTACTATAACAAGCGTTTCATGTAAATTTGCGTTCAACACCATTACTCCACATTGAAAGGCCAGATAATTATGAAATTTTTGGTAAATATCACACAACATCGAGGAATAGGGACATTATCAGCTCATTTCACTATACACATATTAATAACTCTTTATACAGGCATATTAAGAGAAGATCCCTTGATGGTCTCTGGATATAAAATCTAAAGAAAAATATCTCTCTTTTAGAGAAGACAAAGATTAAGCCTTGTCAAAATTATCTGTTTGCAGTTAGAATATCCATAAGGGAGAGTTATATAATTCGTGAACAATATTTTACGTTTGTGATCGCAGAATAAAATTTAAATGAAAGAATTTTTTGTATTGGGTGGCATATCCTTACAACTTGTTTTCTTGTATTGGGTGGCAAATCCTTACAACTAATAATGTTATTTTGTATTGGGTGGCAAATCCTTACAACTAGTAATAATGTTATCTTGTGTTGGGTGGTGTATCCTTTTAGCTTGTTACAATGTTATCTTGTATTAGGTGGCATATCCTTGCA
>JAQQZZ010147543.1:0-12762 GCA_030265115.1 Mopalia vespertina | reverse complement strand
GTAATACGAAGTTAAACAATACGAAAGTAAACAATGCGAAAATAAACGGTATAACACTTTACAGAAGGGTTAGGAGAGAAACTATACCACGCTATCACTGTGAAGACTCAGTGAGAGAGCTCTGGGGACACGTCTTTCCTGTACAACGGTCTCGGTAGTTCCGCTTCTTCGAGTCCGCTTGTGTCGACAAATAGGTATATAAGGGAGTCACACGATGTGGCTCGGGCAATCGCGGAGGTGGTTTGTACGAGGTTAACTTCCGACTTTCCACCGTATTTGTCATAGAAAATATAGTGAAATGTACAATCCGTCGTCACTTCAGTACATATTGAGTACGGCATTAAACCCCAATCAAACAAACAAAGCAACTATTATAACTTTTTACGGTATGTTTTATTACGTATTTGAAAACAGGGTATAAATACATAATGCATAGTCGTACAGAGCAGAAAACTAGTTGTCTGAAATAATTAAACATTGAGTAAGAGTATAGGGAATGAGCAGACATCTACATAAAGAGATGGCTTTAGTTAAGAAATGTATAAAGATTCTTTAATGTTTAGTTTAGATTCTATATCAAAATGTACCAGTGATATATGAGTCATTGTTGGGGTTATGGGAGTGTTTGAGGCAGTGTTATCAGTCCTTCGTGTATTGTCTCATTGATGCTAGGCTCCTGTATCTTAGTAGAAATGTGACTGATTGTTTCTCCAGTATAAGTTTCATTGCATCTACCACCTTTTATCCTGTATATTACGTTTGATCTGAGTTTTTCCATATCCATAGGATTTTTGGATTTAGGAGCGACGCAGAAAGGAGAATCTTCACTCTTCAGAATCGCAGGTCGCTTATCTGCGTATATAATTTGTAAAAATCAGCTGGACATCGATCACAACCTGTAGCTTACATGTACATATAAGATCTACTTCCTCCGAGTGTCTCTTGGATTCACCTGTTTTTGTTTGTCTCTCACATGCATATTCTCTGTACTCTCGTCCTTAGGATTCAGATTTAAGCATGCTATCACCCCACTGCAAGCTTCGTCCCAGCTCGCCGCAGCTCAACGTCGATCTGTGATCGGATGCAACTTGAAAGGTGTGTTACCCTTTCCTTCTTTATTCAGTTGAATTTGTTAAGCTTTCAAAAATTAGCTAGAAAATTCTAGGCTTGTAATTATCAAGAAGCCGTATTCATTTTGATGAAGGTTTATCTCAAAACTGGAAATTAAACCTCTCAAAGAATTAACGAGGCTCGTAATCTTCGCCGATCTGTTTTCGCACAGAAAGGATAAAATGGGATACCAGTTGTTCAGAACTTCTGGCTCTATTTAAATAAACACGGTTACCGGCTGTCAGATTTAAAAGCACTTCTTGTGTTGTCATATCTTTGCTGCTCATATTATTGTCATATTCAGCTTTGTTTTTATTTTTAAATATAAATTATCGAAGTAGCAGACGATTGATAGTGTCGTGTGTAAATGTATCATATTTGGAGTTCGTAGTAAACTTGACCTACAACTTTCATTAATAACATTAAAAAGTAGTTCCGACACAAATTTTGATTGGCTGCTTACGTCACGCGCTCATCCCACATACGAATGTGGGATGAAGTTATTCACAATGTGTTACCACACGGGTTTGACGGAGTATTATATGCGAAATAAGGATAATGGTAGCGGCGGGTAAAAACTTGTTTAGGGACTTCAGTTCATTCATTCGAATCATGTAGGCTTACAACTTTCAGGCTAATGCATCGATAACGGTTCCCATACACCAGGACGGAAGAAGGCGGCAGTATCGCACACACCACTGAGAATAAAGATCTGCTACAGTACCAGGCTGTCAGCTGTAAATAAAATCAATCAAACGACCAATCAATAAAGACGAGAAAGACACGGCACTGCAAGAAGATACATCACTGCTAGAATTAGGCAGGTAATTTGCTGAAGGGTTCTGTAAAGACCTCAGGTGCTGGTGATTTATTAAGACAAGCGTTTTGTCAGCCAGCTGAAAACTGTGAACGTTCTTGCGCTGATTAAACATAAATTCCAAACTGTAATTTTTAAAACTCCATTCCCTGGAGTTTCGCACAATCTGGTTATATTTTTATTACTCTCATTCTCTTCTTCAAAGTGATTAAACATTTAAACTTGGAGCTTTCTACTGATTATCAGGGTTGTGTGAAAATATTTATATTTGTATTATGATAAAGTGACATGTCAAAAACTAAATTTCATATGGAACAGTTTTTTTGTAATATAACTTAAGACGATTTGAGTCATGTATTTTCTTCATTCCTCTCCATTGGTGTTTGTTTGTTTGTTTGATTGCGGTATAACGTCGTATTCAAGGGTATTTCCCTTATATGACGACGGATTGATGACTTCACACTGCTCCTTGTCTTATTGCGGTGAAAAACCGGGAGGAAACCTCGTAAAAACCACCTCCGCGATTGCCGGAGCCACATCTTGTGACACACTCATATACCTGGGGGTTCTCCTTTGGCGTAACTTGCCGCGGAAATTTGTTGCAATTATGGCAATAGGTTGTTTTGGCGCACGATACAAATAGCGTATTAAAGACTATGAATACTGGTCCTCCAAGGGGAGTGAACTGTGTCTTCCCGCCGTATCCAGGTTTTTGTCAATATGTTATTCTGTTTGTGACGTCATTTTCTATGCATAATACAGAAACTATTACAACTGCGGCAGCTACTGCCGAAGCCCTGGTCAGGAATTTCCTTGAATACAATTTTAATATTGTCTCATTTATAAGGTCGTTGTCATTTAACAAGAGCATGCAAAGCATAACTTAATTGGTCGCGATGTTCTGTACGTGTCCATCAAACTACTTAGTGCTTGAAATAATGCTGTCTTTCGCATGCATGGAATTTTCGCGATATTCACGATTGAAATTAATCTAGAAAGTGTCATGCACGTGACGTAAACATGTTTATTTGATAAAGGGGGACACCAACTCAACAAGGACAGAAAGAACATGAGAGCAATTATTATAGACTAATTAGACTTTCGCTACTTAACCCATATCCAGATGTGTCATAGTTCTGTTGAATTTCATATGTAAGTCCAGAGAAAATGGTATCTTGCGACATAGGGTTTGTTTATCCACGGAAATCAATCTGAAGTTTGATTATTAGTTACAGCGGGATGGCAATAAACCGACTCCATCCTAATGTTTTGTTACGTGTGTGATACTGTAAAAATACCATACTGACTGAGGGGACTATCCTGGATATAGATTTACTGTGTCAGATATCCGAGGAGGTGCACGGTTTTGTTGCACTGAAGCAGAGAATGGGAGCTTGGAATGCAACAAGGCTATTAAATGCTGTAACTGTGGTGAGGCCCACATGACCGTAGTTAGTTTATAAAATAAAAGTAAACCCAAGTAATTTAATCATGACAAAACGTCAGTTATATCTAGGCACGGTGCCTTGCCTCTGCTCCGGATGTTAAAGGGTCATCCCAGTCCTACGACAATGTGACGAAGAATTTTTTTGTGTCTGTTGTGACACAGACCTTCCTTACGAGGCCAACTGATGATGAAAGAGCTACTGCTTTTGACACGAACACCATACAAATACATGCAGCTAAAAACGGCCAGCTCGAAAATTAATAAAAACTGGCCAGATACAAAAACTGAAAAGCCAATTGGTTCGGAGATTCGCTTTTCCAAGACCACAAGGGATACTGTTTAAACGTTTCCGTTTGAACAGCCAATCAATGATTGTTTTGCAGAGAGGCTTGGTTGCCTCTCTTCAAAGCCACCAACAAATAAATTTCTTGAGTAGGAGACGGTTCCCCTCGCAAACTGCTTCGACGCCTTGGAAGGGATGGAGGTAGATATCAGGCCTCCACCCTCTCCACCTTCTCGAGGGCGACGCAATGGCGACCACCCTCGGTTAAAAGCGAACCGGACACATGCTACTGGTGGCTCGCAAAAGCGAAAGCATAGACACTGACAGCTGTAAAGGCGAGCACCCAGCACAGCCACCTGTATGAAGAACCTGTTATGCAATCTTGCTGGCGATGATATCATCAGGTTCCTTGGACAGGTTGTTTTGTAACACAAAATATATTAAACATAAAAATGAAAGATTGTAAATAACTATTATTGACATATTCACGCCACAGCCTAGCTGAAATACCCCTGGATTTGATGTAAAACACTTATCAATCAATCAATAAATCCGATATGCGGGTCCGTAAAATTGGAGAAATATTAGGGAACTCTTGATAGAGAAGATCAAACGTTTGGCCTAACGCTTTTCCTTAAATTGGAAAGTCGCCAAAGTTGTAAGGTGCGGAACATTCACGTTTCACTGTATGTTAACATCGAATTTGTAGCAGGCACAACCATCTATAACATTCAGACATCATTTCGTTTCAACTATTTCAATTTCTGTGTCGTTGTGGATAGGCCAGAAATTGATTGCCACGCCAGTAGAAGTTGGTGTGAAATTATTAAATTACGTTTATCAACACACAGAGTTGAATATCTTGGCGAAAACTAACAAAGGGTGTTTGCAAACCAGACAATCTAATCTAAGCTATATCTGAGCTGATCAATGTAAGTTAAGAACTATCGAATAAATCTGGTTATCTACTTTAAGAACAAAAACGATACACATGTTATTATGCAGACGATTTTACGTAGAATTGTATAGTTTCCAACAGAAAACGTGGGCGGATTTCTGGCCCCAGTAAGCTCCACTGGCTCTGTTGTTACACGTGGTCAATGTTTCGGGCTAATCGGTCTGTAAACAGACATTTACCTTTATATTGGTGTCAACAAGGTTTGTCAGGAGAAAAAATGATTTAAGCACTCGTTGTGACCAAGGCATTACTCGAAGTGTTATTAGATATAGTTAGATGCGACAACCTAAATTACAGGGCAATCTAATTGCGGGGAACTTTATGAATGATTGTAAATAACTATATTGGACATAATTATACAATTTCTGAATAACCACTTCTTGTTTTGTGATAGAACACAACGCTTCGATACATATGCCTGTATCGTCATCAGGTTTAAGAAACAATTTTTAAACATGTTTTTACACCTGGTGGCGATACAGGCATACATGTATGTATTGAAAAGTTGCGTTCTATCACAAAACAAAAAGTGGTTATCCAGAAATTGTATAATTACCTCATTTCTAAATGTCGTTAAAAACTTATGTATTTGACATAGTTTTGAACACGAAATTTGACGCTAAGGGTCAACATACATACATACATACATACAAACACACATGCACGCACACATACATACATGTTGGTACTTCAGTTAACAATTGCCAACATTTATTTTATAAAGATGTTGTTGCTACTAACAAATCCAAAGTAAGTTGATTGTATCATAACTTACATCCACCGTCGAATATGGCTTCTTGTTAATGCAGTAATAGACTTTTCGCAAAGTGATAAAGTTATCAATTTTACTTTGTGAGTGGTCTGGCCGTCACATGTTGTAGATAAGAATCTCCTGTGAATGCCGACTGGATTGCTCGACAAATGCCAGACCTACCAGAAATTGCATCACCGACCAAACATCCTTGAGAATAAATGGATAGGACTTTACGTTCAGAGTACCATTCAGACATTGTATTGCTCTTAACTTTAGCCATCTCACTACGTGTATTGATTTCGAAAATATTTGTAATAGAATTGGGAAAATCAACTGTGCAATAAATAAGGGCAATTCGTCTCCTGGTCATAAAAAACTTCGTCTTTAAGTAATTATTGTATATGAAGACAAGATAATGGTAGTCATAACAGCCATTTATTGACAATTTATTTTCTAGTTTTCTCTCTAGTATAGCATATAAATATGTGGTTCGGACATCTGCCAATTACTTTCTTCATCTATGAGCGTTCCTCACCCAGAGACAACCAAGGCGCGATAGACAAGGCACTGCAAAGAAATATTATGACTGCACTGAGGAGTTTAACATAGTCAAGTTTAGTAACAACTCCGAAGGAAAATAATGAGCTCATTTTGACTTAACGTTTGATCAATAAAGCGAAACGTTTTTTTCAGAATATAACAAAGGAATAACTTTAATCTAGATCAAAGTATTATACGTTCTATATACTACTTGAATGTGAATGGATTGGACTTATCACGATATGAGGGTGTGAACTGAGATGGTGAATGTGGGTAGTTACAAGATGTATCAAGCCATTACGTTAGTCATTCTCGGGTTACCTTCGGCAAAGTATAGTAACAATTCATTATGTTTCTTCGGAGTTGTTAATATACTATACTGCAACGAACATCAAACACCATTAAAGGTATTCCCAAATGGTTAATTCCTAGAAAACGAATAAAGATAGTCCAATATTCACTGAACGATTTGCAGCTTGTTTCATTAAAAAAATCGGCGTACTTGTGGAGAAATTGTAATTCGAACATCTGACTTTTATTAAGAACGACAGCTCAGCGATTCTCGAGTGACGTCACCAGAGGAATTCACCAAGTGACTGGTATCTATAGAAACCTGACTGCCATTTTGTTATTCTCCAGATTTGTGTGAAAAGTCGCAAGTTTGTTAGTGAATAAAACAAATTCTACGCGTCGGCAAAATACGTGATTTATTTTACAGATAGTTAATAGTATTATCTTTGTAATTCATTCACTTCAATATGATTAAAAACCCATTTGGGAATAGCTTTAATGAAATAGCCTGGTACATAATGTAACTACCCACCACCACCATCCCACCCCACACCCTCAACTCGTGATCATGCCTTACCATTAACATTCAGTTTAAAGATAGCATATATTATACATGATCCAGATTTCAAAGTTATTCCTTTATTATATTCCGTGCCGTGACTTGGTCAGTTGTGTATTGGCCTGCGGAACCACATTCAATTCACAGGTTCGAGGGGGCATTTTAATTCTCAGTATTAAATCCTGGTAGTCAGAGCTTAGGTTCATTCGTCGGCTCACGACCAATATGTAGATCCTACGAGCATAGTCCGACAAGACCCCGCTACCGTAGATCAGTAGTAAACATTTTGGACTAATTATCATATTTCGGTGGAACGTCCGTCATGCAGGAAAAACGTGAGTTCTTAATTCTGGGTTAAAACTTACACTAAACCTCATACCTCACATGACGGATGTACCGATTCTTCGCTTACAGCTTACAACTTCGAGTCCCTAGTCAACCTCGGGCATAGGAGTAACCACCATGAAGTGACCACCAAAATCCACTGGGTAGGTTTTTAACAACGTTTCTTTGCGACTTTCCTCCGTATTTAAGTAAGTTTTACAACATATCTTATAATGTACTAGCCAATAACAAATCGGTCAACATGAATCTAACTGACGGAATTCGTTTGTTTGTTTCATTGCTTAAGCGTATTTTATTGATGAACGCTACCATGATTCTGGACTTATCTTCCAATATATAAAAATGGTATGACCTTACCTTGATTTAAACCATTCCGACCCATAAAACGACCACGTCAAAATCCATCATTTCTCAGCAGTATACACTCCTCACTTTTGATAGATTTAAACCGCTTCCCGACTGGAGAACCAGATTGGGAACCGCGTCTCGGTGAGTGTTCACCAAAAAGGACAGAATGCTTTTTGGCGAAGTTAGAGGCCAGCTGGACGTCGTATCTGTAGAATTCTTAAATGTAAAATCACCCTTATTTGTAAAAAAAATTAACCGTATATGTAAAATCGATGTCACCCTTAAATGTAAAACTCTTACCCGAAAATGTAAAAAGAAAATTTACCTTAATTGTAAAAAATTATCCTTATATGTAAAATGACCACTATCATTTGTTTCGATTACGCGTGTATTATGATATTGATTAATTGTGATGTCTTGCAACGTACACCGCTCAATGCTAATATATTTAGGGATTAACAATGTCCTATATATATGTTTGCGTTTTCATAATATAAAAATATACATATATTCTAAACGTCAATATATTACACTGCTATTCATTTCACTGCATCACTCAAATTCGTCAATAGATTATTTAATACCGTGACCGAGAGGTCTGAAACGATGCCTTCTGTCCGTATGTCACCAGTTCAGGGGGTGGTATACCATAATGTATAGAGTTATATGCCTGCATGTTCCAAAATATAAAGCGGTTGGTTGGGTTGGAGCTTTCTGTTCCCTGTTCCCCCCAC
The DNA here is from genome assembly GCA_030265115.1 of Mopalia vespertina. Lineage (NCBI taxonomy): Eukaryota > Metazoa > Mollusca > Polyplacophora > Chitonida > Mopaliidae > Mopalia > Mopalia vespertina. The sequence continues at coordinate 4,576 of JAQQZZ010147543.1, read as the reverse complement.
CCCACCTCCCCTCACAACGTGATATCGATTTTCAACTTCCGATATGGATTTGCATCAGAGGGATGTGGGGCTAAGACGCAGGAATTTGCCCTATACCACCCCTTGAACTGATGTCAAAAAGGGCTGAAGAAGGCGTTTCAGACCTCTCCGCCACTGCATTCAATAATCCATTGATTGCTTAATTGGGGTTTTACGATGTACTTTAGGTTATTTCACTCATATGACGGCGCGCCTAACCAATGGGTGAAGGACACCACTCGCAACGTCGTGGACAACAAACAAGGACAATATACAAGACAGGCACAAGACACAAAACATGGTACAGTAAGACAAAGTGTGCAAGTCTACAGTGCAACACACCACAACAATTCGTCTTCATGTTGCCCCTTAGCTCACAGACTAAGGGTAATATTTTACAAATAAGGGTAAATTTTCGTTTCACATTTTCGGGTAAGAGTTTTACATTTAAGCGTGACATCGATTTAACATATAGGGGCAATTGTTTTTACAAATAAGGGTGGTTTTACACATAAGGGTAATTTGTCTACAAATAAGGGTGAGCTTACATATAAGGGTGATTTTACATTTAAAGATTCTACACATATCTCTATTGACTGTAGCGGGTGGTTGGAGGGAGCTTCACGTTGCCCTGGTGCTATCAGAGCTAAAGGGGAACAGGAAGCCGATCTGTTTGTGGTGTCTGTATTGCGTTCTGTTATTGTCCCGTCTTGTCTGTGTTTGTTGCCAGTGGTGTTGAGGGTGGTTTCCTTCATCCATTGGGCTGGCATGTCGTGATATAAGTGAAATACGAAGTTAAACCACAAACAAACAAATAAACAAACTATTGACTGTGGACTACAAGTCTATAAGAAACGCAGTTGTATTTAGCTTGAAGCTAGATACATTTATTTTGTTTTGCTTTCTGTTTTTCCAAAATAAATTAAATTACATTTCATGATAAAAGTATGATCCTCATGCAAATCGTGCGTAACCACATTTGTTTTGGAATGTGCAGTAACCCAGTTCACTGTTTTCAGTAAGATACATGTTTCTAACGGATTATCTTGTGAACGCCAATTATAGAGGAGGCCCAAATTGTATTATAAAAGAGTAACTCGGTTACGTAAATAAGGGCACTCTTTATTCCAGTGACTGTGGGGGAACGATAGGTGTTTTGTACCAGGCTTTTTTTTAACAAAAATAAGCGACAATACGAACTGGTCATATGGATGCTCAATTCGCCATTCGTTACAACAAACGCTTACTTATATTGTCTAAGGTATATTCACACGGCGCGATTTCTAGAAACGATTTCAAGTGATTCCGCTTGTTTGCGGTGTTTTGATTGGTCCGATTTTTCGTACTTCTTTATCGACCAAACGAAATGCTGCAAATAAGGAAAATCCCCTTAAGTCCTAACTAAAAATCGTACAGTGAGAATGACCTAGTGGCAATACATTGAAGAATAATCGGGACATATGTTTTAATGCTTTTATATTTGTTAGTTTATTATTGATTCTAATGCAGGCAATTCTACTTTGTTGGAAATTAAATTGAACATGTTAGTCAACGTGATGTGTTGTCCTTGGTATGTTTAATGCGAAGTGTTTTAAATTTGATCGAGCGCTATTGTAACTTAAAACACAGATCAGATCATTGGCTACATTATATCGTAATATGAGTTATCCCGTTATAACAGACTTTAATTAAATGTATAGCCATTTCTGACAGCATGAGTGTTATATATTGAAAGTAGAATGTGTGCTTATAAATATGGTTTAGATATAAACTATTTATTAACAATCAGTAAGCCAGTTATAAAAAAAAGCCATATTTTTTTAAATTTGTTTTGGATATAATTTGTCCTTGTATTTTGGTCGAAATGGGGCTCTTTGGCACGGGTTATTTCCCATACGAATTGTTGGCAGTTTATCTGTTTCGGTTCTGTTATTAGTTTCAGACATTTGTTCGTTATCTTCATAAAAAAAATCTGGTCATCTGATAGATGATAATCCCTAAATTCGCTGTCTGAACAAGAGCTCATTCGAACATTCGTTAAACTTGCCTGCCGCCATTTTAATTTCCGGGTTATCAATCCTTCTGTATCTCTGGTACGGGCTCGTAATTATTATCCGCAACAAACTGTTCCGAATGGAATTTTCCCTGCCTATACGTCACAGCTCAAATGACTTTTATTGAAACGTCGCAAATTTGTATGTGAATAACACTTTAAATCTGATTTAAAACCCATTTTGGAATACTTTTAACATCCCGAAATGAAAAATATTTATTATGCAGCTATTAAACGTGCAAGCACAAGTTTATCCCTATTCAAATGAGCATTTCAGGTAGACAAATTACACAACTATTACAGTACTATGATGCCTATACACTTCACTATTTAAGTGTCATAAGTATTGTTTTATTGTATCACCTCCTTAAATAGCAGAGTCTAGACTATTTGATTTTATTTTCGACAATGCAGCAATTTTTTTTTATCATATATCAATGACAGCCGTCATTACACACAGTCGAGTAAACATAGGCTATATGGTTTAAATAAAATATTCGTATATGATATTATTTCTTGCCAAGTTAAGATTTATGATATGACGTGTTATCTCAAGGGATGAAGAAAACCACCATATGTTATCCTGTTACCAACTAAAGACGAGACAATTCAGATATATCCTGGACATACTCAACCAAACGAAAGATTGTTGGTACAAAGTGAGGTTGGGTTAAGGTATTGTTAAACTGTATCATGCCAACAAAATGCAAATGGAAGCTCAGGTATGGTTGATTCTCTTAACAAAAAGGTTTCATCGCGTTCAATTTTTGATAATTTTTGATAATTTTTCATCATGCCGACTCTTTGCTAAATGTTTCACAACCTGTTGGTTCTCTTAACAAAAAAGGTTTCGTCGCATTCTCCGTTTGACAATTTTTCATCATGCCGACTATTTGCTATATGTTTCATGACCTGCTTAAGTGCATGCCGGGTTTGGATAAAACTGATAGATGGATTGATATCCCGGAATGAAAACTAGCTTATGTGCAACCGAGACATGTGGGATATTTACTTTACCTTTACTCCCAAGTCACTTCCCCATTAGAAGAAATAAATCTAATCAAATCAAAAGAAGACACTCCAAAAAAATTCACAAACACATCTAGGTCATGGTATTATTAACCCAGGTATTTTCTTGAGGTTTGAAATTTTGCTTCATATAAATGTTCGGAAATTAGAACAGTTAGTTTTTAGCTGTAAATATGGGCGATTCTTTTACACTTGACGTTTTCGTTACACAAACACCAACTATCTCGTTCAACCTATTGTATTATACACGTATTATTCTTCAATCTTAGGTTGTGATGAATAAGAATGATACCGAAAAAAAAAACACATTGCGATATCCGCAGATTCCACGTGTCTACCTCTTCACTACTTTCACAAGAAGCTTTGAATCTTTCCAATGCATTGCTCCGGGATCAGTATGTGCTCCAGATGATGCCATATCACATTGAACATGGCTGTTATATATCACAAGCCTCTGTCAAACCTGATGGTTAGCATTTAGTGAGAATATCCCTGAATCCATTGTCATATCTATTATTAATAAGATTATTTACGACACTACCAGATTCCAGAAAAAAATGAGAATACATCAAGCCTTCGGCACTAAACCGTGTTACCGTTTTGGCATTACAACCCAGAACATAAAGAACGCAATAGTAATGTTTTGAGCCCTAGGAGAGACAGAGAGGGCATATGATATATATATAAATGAATAAAACAGTACACGAGAAAATATAATGGCAACATATATCTGACAGAAAAAAATGATTTTTTTTTATATGTAAGAAACCGATCGAGAAAAATACTAAATATCAATGAGCCGGGCGTGTGGAATAATTTTATATGTCATACGAGTCAATCATGTTAAGAGTGCTCTCCGCAATGTTATTTTTACTGGAATTGAATGTACCGGATAGAACGAGAAGCAAATTTTTCCAAAGTCGGATATGTCAAACAATAAACAAGAGCTGAAATGACTTTGTTTGCATAGACAATTGGAAACTGAACATCCAGTAAAAAGATTAGAAATATAAATAAACTGACATTCAAATGATAAGTTGTGCATTAAACACCACATTTTGTAATTGAGACAAATACAATCCCATTGGTTTGCGATCTAGTTACGATTATGTCATTAATCAGTTTAATATATATATTGACTAATATACAAATCTCCAAAGTCCGACTTGAGAATACTGAAGTAGACCTACACAAATGAGCCACTCGACGTATTTATACAAATCGTCAAATGTCAAACATAAGAAAACTTCAAGTTCCTTCACTAAAACCGACATCACAGTAAAGTCGTATAGATTTTACAATTCGATTACTCGTCAAAGAAGTCGACCCTTTATTAAGTTATGGTTGACAAATGGGATTTTGTTCAAAAGGAAAAGTGGAAACTATATAATCTACTACTTTTCGTGATTTGCAATAATACAAAACTACAATGGTTTCAGTACCGAATAATACATAGAATTATTGCCACTAATACTT
>JAQQZZ010147532.1:0-12764 GCA_030265115.1 Mopalia vespertina | reverse complement strand
TGTTTACTATAATGATCTAGGTCACACGTGTTTTCAAGTACGGACTAAATACTTTCCAATTTCAACAAATAAAACCCAAATTAGTTTATTTGTAAAAAAATTGATAGGTTTTGGGTTCGATTTAATATTTGAAATATTTTTAAAAATTAACCTATCAGAAAAGCAACTGTTCTATAATCGGGCCATATCTTTTTTGCAAATTATAACCTGTAGTGAAACCAGACCCTCTGGCTTGTCGAAGTTAACGCGAGGAGGGTCTGGTCACGCGAGACTATTTGGGAATAGGAACTTACTAGTTTCAAACGATTCTAGCTCTGTGAATCAGTTCAGCTACCACAGACTGAATCATTAAATCGTACATTAGACGCAAGTAAAAAAATCCATATTTGTAAAGTACTCGACTACATCTCTTAGTACATAGCTGACACAGCTCACATTTCGCACAATTAATCGATTTGTAACTTCAGGCCTATTGTGGCCAACAGAAGACCGCCCTTGTAATATGTGGCTTTTCATAAATGACCTATCTGTTTCTCCACTTAAATGTTATCATTATTATATTCTATTTGACCTTTATGTACGTGCAAAAGGAACAGTGAAAAAAACGCTGGTAATATTTTGATGTTAGTATAAACAAAATAGACTAAATCAATTCATCGGCAATTCCTCGCATATCAACAGGTTCGTTGTTATTTTAAAATATATAGACTAAAATGGGTAATGTATTGCCACGTTTCAACAACTCTACAGGGTTCAAGAGCATAGATATTCCTCTTTTAAGTACTATTGAAGGAACTCTATTTTTTTCAGCAATATAGCACTCGACAGATTATGAAAATATTGGTGTGTTTCTATTATCCTTAACACCAGGGAATCGATTACACCTTTTGTGACAAAAATGAAACCTTCTTACTACAGGAATGTAAAGGTCGTAATCTAGGTTGCAGAGAATATCGCATATAGATTCTCTGTAACAAAAATACCGGTAAAATCTGTTCTATGATATTACTATAGTTATTTGCAATAAGCGTCTGGCTATCTTAACCTTGTAATTAACTAATTGCCTGTGGTGTTTGAGTATTTTCTGCGTGGTGAAGATTAGTGTCGGTATCGACCGAGACTAATCCTCAATACAAATTCCGACGTAATCCAAATTGATTTAAAATATAGTTTCTCATAGAAACAAACCGTCTTGGTACGGTTTGCCAAGATAAATGTACTGTATACTGCTAAATTAATTACTGACCCTTGGTTTGTTTTCCGTTTGCGCTGTGGCATTTAGGTTATTATACAAACTGGTGCCCTCTGAATTTTCACCCACATTTACAAGAAACCAGCTTCACATTGACCATTTGTTGACCGTTCACTTTTATTTACTGGGGTTTTTTTTCTCACTTTTATAACCACAGAGTACTCACAATAACAGGTGAACTCCATTAACATGGTATTATATGTACACAGAAAACAAAATAACCCATTTATATCGAGTAAAGAGAAAAGCTGTTGTTTCGTAACTAAATTATGGCTCCAAAGTACAACTGACCGTAAGAACGCACTGAGTGGTAAGTGACATAGCTGATCGGCGATACAATAGAGAAGATTCGATACCATTTCTCAGTTGGAATAATTGATATTGGTATTGCGTTGACACCAATATGAGGTTTTCGTGAACTTTCAGCATGGACAACAAAAAAACACTAACCTCATTGCTCGTGTATCGGCAATTAGGCCAGCTCTGAGAAATCCGAAAGTTTCTTATAAAACTTTGGGCTATATGTGGAAATGGACTTCCTTTGTTCAGATCCGAACGACAGTCGACTAATGCATATGTTCATCTCGAACAATCGATCAGAGTCACATTACCACTCTTTAGCCAACTTTCAACTTTGCAACATTGCGTTTATGTCTAAAATATAAACTCAAAGCTTGGGAATTTCGAAACCGTTATAATGGTTTTCCTGAAATGCTAGGTTACTTAAAGGTATCAGCTATTGACTTTATGACACAGTGTTGACCCTTCATAGGAGATCTACTTTAACACCTGCGTCAGATTTCAGTATTAACACGATTGTTGTATCGGTACATAGATATACGGACACAACCGCTATCCTATTTGTTCTAACTCTCTACTGTGGATCGTAGTGAACGTACTTCTTCAAGTAACAAAATCATTGGGGATCAACAGTTTAGGGGAATAAATGAAAAGGTACATGGACAGAGACGTTTATACCATCAATTGTTTGTTTGATTGAGACGTAACTCCTTATTTAAGCCTATGTCACTCATATGACGGCGTTCAAGCCCAATGGTCTGTTATCGAAGGGAGATTCCGTTAAAAGGTATGTTTAAAATAATCTAAAAAAAGAATTTTGTCCTTTTGCCTTCATAGTTCCAAGATGTAGATGCAATTAACAAAATAACGTTATCACGTGATGTGCACAGATGATACCAGGAGAAGATTATAGTGTGTTCGAAAAAAAACCCAACATTATGATAACTCCTGGCATTATATCGCTGATTTAAGCTGGAAAATTACACATAACTACTCTTCAACTATTAGATTGAGGACATGGTAGTCTAGGAGCCAGGTGAAATAAGATGCTGATTTATTTTGTGGTGTCTTTGTATTTTGTCTCTTAAATTAACTGCCTTGTCATTTACGTTTTTGACAGAGTAGGCCCTATATTATATATTACATAACGAATTCTATTGCGTATTTACCCCGTTTTGGGGCTCTTTTACAAAAGTGCAAAACATATATTTAACCGCGCAGACGCAGATGGAGAGATAAAAAAAATGTATGAGAAACTTTCAGAACAATTAGATGAGTGTGCGGAACCCGATGTAAGTAGCACCAGCAATGTTATAAACTAGTCATTTATAACACTTAGTGAGGTGACTATAAGTCCCATGCGACAAAACATATCATTAGAACGACTCGTCCCTTCCGTGGTGTTGCATGGAACACTGTTTACTGTATGAGACAAAAACGCAAAAGGCGGGAGATGGGGTTAATTAAAAAGGGGGTAGCCATTCTCTGATCGATTCATTATCCTGTTTACGACAAGCACAAAATCCAGCTTTAGTACCGTTCTTCTTTCATCGATCAATGTCTTTAAAAGTCCAACAACATAATACATTTTACCCTTCGTGTCGACAAAATATTGTAATCCTACTCATTAATTCCTGATTATAGAATCACGTTGATACGCTCATTGATACACGAGACTCTTCCATCGATTGGGTAGAATGTTAGTGCAGTTGACCTTTTTCTCCTAAAACGATATCCACATTGTACTGGCTGAGGTATAGACGCTGACGACATTAATTTCCGAATTGTCTACAGAGTAAATACTGTGAATCTTTCTTCACACGACTCGATGTTAGAACAAATCTGTTGAAATTAATATTGCAACGAATGGTGTCAGCAAAGGTACATAAAATTGCCAATAAATTTTCAAAATTTATTCAATTTAAAAGAGAATTATTTTTTAAGTAAAAAAGTTTAAAACAAGTTTTTATAGATTGTACAATAAACAATGACGTAAGAAAAGTCACTCTTAAACAAAAAAAAACATTGCTTCAATAATATATTCATTAAAACATTAATAATGTAGAGATCAGTGCAGTGTGATCATGTACATTTATTCTCTTAAAATACTCACGGAATACAATCAAAATGTCTTCGCGTAGGCTCGGGTGACCATTTAGTTCATAGCAGAATCGTCATCTAGGTGAAATACCCTTTGATACATTGTTAAACACCAATCAGTCTGACTTAATTTTGCTGGTAAACAAGGTTGATGTAACCATTTCACGCTACCTCGATCAGAGATTATTTGTCCGTGTTTAACATACAAGCTTATGCTATTTGTTGTGTCGTTCAGACACTTACTATTTGCGGTACTTTTGCTATTTGGGAATAGGAACTTACTAGTTCAAACGATTCTAGTGCTGTGAATCAGATCAGCTACCCCAGACTAAATCATTGAATCACCGGCAGGAATTTTGTTAATCTACGCGTACATTAGAAGAAGGTAAAAAAATCGATATTTGTAAAGTACTCGACTTTGTACATAGGCCAGACAGGGCGTAAACTTTACTGACACAGCTCACATAGCGCCCAATTAATCGATTTGTAACCTCAGGCCTATTGTGGCCAACAGAAGACCGCCCCTGCAATATGTGGCTTTTCAAAAATGACCTATCTGTTTATCCACTTAAATGTTATCACTATTATATTATAGTTGACCTTTATGTCCGTGCAAAATGAGAATTGTAGAAAACGCTAGCAATATTTGGATGTTAGCTTTTTTCAATTTCAAAAAAAGAAGAAGTTAACACTAAATTCTTCTATACCAATGTGTCATTATACATGTATAAGTGTAAATACTTTGACTCTTTAGGATTGCGTTTTACTTTGAGTTGGTTCCAACTTACAATGCATCACTAAGATAGAACATTTAGAAAATGAGTGAACACTTTTTGATTTTAATGTAAAGACATTGAGTTAGATTGAAGATGTGTTTCGTCGTTGTACATGGTAATGTTGTGTGTCGGCTTGCCACATGATAAAAACACACTAGTTTCTTTTATCCATCGCTTTTAGAGGAACATTTCTTAGATCTGATTGAAGGTGTATAACAATGTCGTTGGGCTAAGAATATAGGGTGAACTTGCGTCCATAAATTGACTTAACCTTTAATGAAGTTACAGATACATTAAGGTATGGCCGTTCGCTCCGATGAACCGGTAATCAACCGGATATATTTGACCTTAAAGTCACAGAAAACACTTTGTTTTCCATCATGCACTGTTCAGTGCAGTTAGCGACGGAACTAGCTTTTATGGTATGAACAATGTTGAATGACTTGCGTTAAGATACAGTTTATTTTCACTTAACAATGCCACAGTCACACATTTACTAGCAGCATCAACTGGAGTGTTAGTTCGTCCCGTTTTTGCACGGTGATGCTACATTTATGAAGACCTTTACAGCAGTGAGTACATTTGCACTTTGATAATAATATAATAAAATTGAACCAATTTGGTGCATGGTATTGAACATTTATCTGACTTGTCGGCTAGTTTTTCACTGAAAATACGTCCTTTATAGTTAAGCCTAATAAACAAAACTCGACAGCATGTTTGTTTAGACCATATGGTGGATTGGTTGAAAGACTGATTAGTGTTCAACGTCGCGAATATTGGGGAGAAACCACACTTTAAGTATACGCCCTTCCGAGTTGTTAACAAAACTATTTTGATGTTAACGGGATTCACCGTTTTCGACTGAAAGCCACGTAGACACCAATTTTTAAATCAAACATTGTCCCCAATTAGGGCCGAGCAGTGAATTTGCGAATCGAGATGTTTTACCTAAAACTTATTTCTAGGATGTAGAGGTTCTCGGGACTTTATTAAATTTTTGTGAGTAAAAACAAAATGCAAGCTGGATGGAAGGAAACTCGAATTCGTAATTGTATTAACAGTAACATTGTTTAGCCCTCGGCTAATTATTATTTAGTACACAAGCTACCACTGAGCCACGACCGCGGTCTTCTCTCATAGGAGAACGACACAACTTCCAAAGCTGAATGCAATGAATGCGTTTTCCAGTTGTGTGCTTGGTAACAATGTCCGTATGGTATAGGTATCGAAACTGTGCTGAAAAGACTATAAAAGATGGATCCATATACTATTTGTATGTATGGACTTAAACCACATCATACGAAACATGTTTGATAAGATGTAGGTGTGCCTTTTGTAGGGTTGATCAGACCATCATAGTTCCTGAACTCTGGCAAGGGAGGACAAGTTATATATAAATCAGACCGGGGTTTACAATTAACATATAAATTTCTGTATTGTTCCATAGACTCGTCAGATACCAAAGGCTCGTCACATACTAAACACTAGTTCTGACAACTTATTTTATGTGTTTACATCGCACACAACGTGGTGCGCATTGGGCGGACAAGAAGAAATACGTATATTTTGGAAACTGCCCGCTTGTTCCATACTTCACAAACGAATACATCTACTTATATTTTGGGTGTGTCAATATTGAATATGGTATAAAAAACATAAATTTAGCAAAGGTAAAAAGGTACCTTTGTTGGTTGTAAAGTTATGAGTCGAAAATCTGAATCAATACATGGTTACCAGCCTTGGTGGTTGGGGGTGTGGAATTCAAATATCTACTACTACATGGTTCAATTTACAGTTCCCATTTTGTCGTGTACGGAAACTACCTCACCATATTATTTTGTTAATATTTGTATTAAGTTTTGTAAATATATCTCCTGGTCTATATCTGTTTAAGTAGTGGGGAACAAATTCCTATACCCAGTATTTCTTTAGTGCTTTTAATGTTCACAGTTTCTTGATTAACTGGGTTTTTTTTTTAGAGGAAGGCTTATCTTACAAGTCTGTGGTTTAACCTTTCGTTAATGAATTCCGCATTACAATAGAGGTGTTTCGTTGAAATAGGGATGTTGAGTAAAAGCTTTATCCAAACAACACCAAATCTGACTGTTCAACATCAGTATTTAAACCATGGCGACAGACATTGAATGAGCTGCCCGGACGTCAAGTAGAAGAGATCGAGGTTTACAAGCCCTATTTTCCGGAATCGGTAAAACATAGAAGATTGATTATAAATCCGAAGTAAATCCGATCATTTTCTTAAGTCTTTCAGTCCGGGAAATATCTTACAATACATCACTGCATTATGAGGGTTAAAGGTGTCAGGTCCACATGCTGTTGTTCTATTATCACAGCTCATATTACATAGCGGGGGTTGTGATGGAGCGTCCTGTTGACCTGGAGCTTCCCGAGCTAAACGTGAGCACAAAGCCTACTTCTTTGTGATGGCTGTATTATGCGTTTTGTGATTGTCCTGTCTTGTCATTGTTTATTTACAATGATGTGAATGTGCTTTCCTTCAACGACTGTGCTTCTGTGCCACCATATGAGTGAAATGACCTTAAATAGCCAATAGACAATATAATTAACAAGTATAAGCTTGTGAATGAGTGGGTATTTGTGAGTAGGTTAATGTGCGAGACACTTCCATACAACTTACGATAACAATAAATTTGAAAAGCTGTTACCTTCGAACATATTTGTCCGCGCCGCCACGAGTGACAGAAGGGCTCTTCCAAAAAAAGGATAAGCAATGAATGGATGATTTGTTGTGGTAGACGGAGTCACATGCACTGAGCAAAATGTTAAGTCACCAGTGTATTTTATTAAGGTAACACAAAAATCCAGCCGCCATTGCTTAAATGTCTGCCCCCATAATATTTTTACGTTGTCATGGACTAACTAACTATCGATACTCAATAAGAATTATAAAGCAATTGCAAATCAAGTTGGCATTATTTCACGCTCTATTCAATGCTTAGCTTCGTTTCTTACGCTAACCATCACATTAAGTGCAGCGTAAAACCACAATCAATCAAACTCTATGTAATAGCGTGGAATTTTAACAGGCATGTACGTTCCTTTTACTTTTTCTACAGTTGATGTTCAACCATGTAGCCAATGCTTATTGAAACTGCCATTAATTAAATTTATAATAAAAAAATGTATACATCACAGCGTAGCATTCAAATACATGTACCATCGAATAGCTGTTAAATAAAGCAATCAATTTAGATCACTAGTTCATGCGTCCATGAAACGTAAGTAGTTATGCATGTTTGGAATAAGTTTGCCAGTAGTTCCCAGACAATCTTAATTCGACGTCTTTGTCAGAAAATGATTTTAAGTATGTGCCAGATTACATTAAATATGTCTTATAACCAGATACTCTGCTATTGGCTAATCGTCTTTGTACGTCTGGGTTTTATTATTGTATGCCCGTAAGCTTAAGATGACATATATTGCGTTCTGTGTTCAATTTTCATAGTGTTCATCATTTGAGGAATACGACAGATGATATTGGTAATTTAGAAAGGGTTTATCATTTCCTTGTAAGTCGGTGCATTTAAGGTCGAGACCAACAAATGCAATTCTTGGAAATAAATAGCATTTCGAAACAATTAACACATACAAATAAAATTGCTATTCAAATTGTGATAGTGAAAACTGTAAGAAGGTACAGACTTGGTGACTTTCGTGTGTGGATTTCAAACAGAAGTCGTAATACTGTGTTATGTCCTGATGGCCAAATAAAACATACTAATCGTCCTAAAATGTCGGTTTGACAGGACGAGGATCTAAGCTGAAACCGCTTAATACTAAAGCGATGTTTGACTGGAATTATCTCCGACTAACCAGTCTTTCATGAAACTAGGTCTGAAATCATTCGTTAGCACACAATTTTGAATTGGCAAGTGGGGGTCGATTAGGGGGTCTTCTTTTAAGCATGTTTGACCATCCAATGGATTTGCAAATTTTCCCACTATTTCTTAAAATCTTAATAGTTTTCTAAAATGAATGTTGCTGCCTTTACTTTAGTGTATGTCATATGAGTGTGTTATTTGAATGAATGTCTAAACATGTCTTACTGTATATAGTTCATAACATACGGCCGCTATTCTCAGACATATTTGTGGACAGGTTTTGCGCAATTAAGAATCGTACTATTTCCATGACAGGACGTAAGGATTGTCCCTTACTGTTAATTGTTTTCGTGAATAAACTTTATTGTTTTGTTAATGTCAAAATACTCGTGAATTTCCCTGAATTGGAATTGAATTTTAAGAACCATACAATGTATTCAAACTCGCTTTGTTTCAATTATAAATATTCTCTACAAAGGGAAACAAAAATGGAAACCATGTACAACACGTTTTCTGAAGTAATACCAGTATATTGATAAAAAAAAAATGTGGCATTTTTGCGTTTTTCATCTTAGCGGAGGTTTCTTGATTCTGGTTTAAATTTTTGTTCGCCTCAATGAAACCTAGATTCTTTACACCATATAGTTAATTTATGAACCCGAATATATCATTTGCAAGGGAAGTCAATAGCAAATCAATCATTTTTAGACATACTGGTACTGAGAAATAAAACTCGGACCTTTATAACGACAGGTATGCACGGAAATCCCGCTGATCCTGGAAGTTACCATATTTTACACTTCACACCATATGCATGGTCTGCATTATATTTGTATTCGAACCAAATCACACTAAGCTCAACACGGCTCGAATTTTAAGGCCTTGTTCAATTGAGCTAGGGGGAATATTATTTCCGTTGGAGAAACATAACTAAGCAAAGCAAGTAGGTAAATAACCATTTTCGATCTTGTTAACATTGCAGATCCTGACACAATGTAGTTGAAATACCGCTGAATATGGACACGTATCACTCGATCAATTAATTAACAACTTTATGAACGCCTAATTTGCCTGTTGTCACAAAATACATATTCTGTCATGTAACTTTTCTGTCTTTATATCAAACCTGTGGTAGCATGCCTCCAGACGTCGATGGCACAGTTCACATCTGATCGATTCCTGCACTCGGCTTTGATGAAAGTCAAACAACCCGCAGGCGCCAGGGTTTTACATAACTTTATAGATAACATATTTATATAATCATCTAAGACCGAATTATTTGTCACGAGAAGAATGAAAATATAAAGCGCTAGAGTAGGTATGGGTAAGCTCTTTGGTGTTTCCAAAGTAAATATATAACCACAATCCCTTGAGGCCTTCCCGATCATAAACTACGTTGAATTATGAGGAGTGTATAGTGGTAAACTAAAATCATTTTCCAGAACATATTTCTCTCCCGAGGTTTATTGGAATCGGATCTGACCTGTAGCTCTTACACTCTATCAAATTGCATGCATCATTTCCTTTCAAATTATTGCGTTTCTCGTTTACTTCGGATACGGTTTATCAGTGTAAGATGTTGTTAATATGTTTGTTTTTCTCCTCTCAATGTCGAAAAAATACCAAAATTTCAAGATCCGTTAACGGTCAAGTCTTTGTAATAAACATACATTATTCTCTTATACGGTTTGAACTCCAGAGGTCTCCCAGGTCATCCATTAGCCCCAAACTTCCTCCTCAAATTAGCTCGTCTCACAGAAAATGTGCTTTACTGCTATAAAGTAATTGCGAATTGTAACTTGCAAATCCCCGCGGATAAGATGTGTGTAGGCAAGATTTGTCTTTCCAATTCCCAAACTGTTAACTACTGGATGCCTTATTAAATAATTTTTAAATTCTCCTTTTGTTCATATACTATTTAAAAGACCACCATATAAATGTTATAATTCATGTGGCCTGTAATATTTTACCAAACAATCAATAAACAGAGGAACTCTATAACCTGGTAACTAAAATAAAAACTACCAAATGATAATGCTGATTTGACATAATCCTATTTTGTGCCAGTTTACTCGCAAATTTCTGTTCCGCAATATATGTGGTGAACTGGTGAGTCTAAAATAATACGAATAGAAACTAGAACAGGTGCCGAGAAAATGTCGCAAGGCACCAATCGATATTTCTGTTTTCCTAAACCATATAATGAGGAGTAAGATATTAAAGCATGAGGGGTTCAAAACTAGTTGGCCAAACGCCATTTTAACAGTGTAACAATTGTTACAATTCACAAACATGGCCTGTAACTACCTTTCAAGAGGGTATCGTACAGCAATCTGATTGGTATATACATTTCCGCTCAATATCAGAAAAAAATAAGTCTGCATTACATGAATCTGATTTGGTGGCTTCATTCGTGTTATGTGAAGTTAAAACTGTAAACCGTTTTAGGTTTGGAGATGTGACCTAAAGCAATTGGATATGTATAAAACATATCCAAAAATGTTAATAGCGTGAGCGACGCTATTACAGCATGGATCCCAGGGCACCGCTAATACAATTAAGTTTACAAAAACATTACTTTATGGCTTTTAAAACACAAGGTTACTGGGTTGACTTCCATTAGGCTACTTTTTCACGTTATTCAGTTTGAGTAGGACATACACAATCATTACTTAACCTCGATTCTGGTTTCCGTAGGAATAAATCAGTTTCGTATCCTGTGTGACTTTAAACAGCCGCCCTAATCGACTGCATTCAGTTCACAGACCTGCCCGCCTTATAAACGTGCAAGGAAAAAAATGATTCTTTTCTTACAAGTATGTGTATTTTTGTGATACGCAATAGCATAGTATTTTGATTTCTGTGTGTATTTTAATAGGGGTTCAACATGCATTATGTTTACACAATACACCAGAATACACCGGTGGGCAGGTCTGTGTTCATCCAAGAGATTGTCAGTTTAACCAGCTTAAACAGCACATCACAACCGCCATTGACTCCAAATATCTGATCTGAGAATTTGCCTGACATCCGGTTAAATTTGTTTCAGAGTCACTATTTGTTCTTTGATACATGGCAAACGTCATGTATCGAAATATTGTATTGTAACCATACAATGATCAACAATATTTCTATTTGGAAGTAATGTTGACTATTGTGGCGTTGATTGCTAGGTTATGTTCATATATTTAAATCGTGCTAAAAGTGATCGCCATATTCCTCAAGTAGGCATATGTGTATACAATTTAAAACAACACCAAAAATTATAACTTTCCATTCAGTAGGCGATCAATAGAATAAGCTTTTTATTCACAAAATAGTTTATATGATGTAATCGCGATAATCATTTTTCAAACATTTCATATCACTCAAACATTTTAATTGTTCTGAACAAAATATCGTGAAAACAGAAGCAAGATTTCAATTCAAGGTATATTCTTATAATGAGCTCATTAACAATAATACAATTAAAGTTTCAATAATAACATTCCGAAAAATAAAGCACCAACATCAAGTTATTTTTTTCTGTCAATGTAAATTCAATAAGTTTCGAATCTATTATTGTATCGTCGCCACGTGCTCTTATTTGTAATCATAACCAATCACGTCACTAGCTCAAGTGAGGAAGGTAAGAGATTAGGATGAAATGCAAAGTTAAAGCATATTGGCTTATAGTCGAAATGGTTCTTGAGGACGAACTCGACCCGAGATGACCGTTACCTATATTCTGCGGAATAATCACACACTCCTCGTTTTGCTCCCTGTTGATAGAATCATCCCATAACCCTTGTTATGCTATCTGTTACTAGAATCATCCAAATAGCTCTATGCCCTCTGTTTATAGAATCATCCCAGGCACCTCGTTGTGCTCTCTGTTCATAGAACCATCTTAATCACCTCGTTATGCTCTCTGTTTATAGAATCACCCCAAAGACCTCGTTATGCTCTCAATTTATAGAACAATCCTAGTCACCTCATTGTGCTATATGTTTATAGAACCATCCGAGACACCTCGTTATGCTCTCTATTTTATAGAACCATTCCAGACAACATGTTACGTTATCAGTTTATAAAACCACACAAACACCTCGTTAGGCCTATGCTCTATATATAGAACAATCCAAGTCATCTCGTTT
The DNA here is from genome assembly GCA_030265115.1 of Mopalia vespertina. Lineage (NCBI taxonomy): Eukaryota > Metazoa > Mollusca > Polyplacophora > Chitonida > Mopaliidae > Mopalia > Mopalia vespertina. The sequence continues at coordinate 337 of JAQQZZ010147532.1, read as the reverse complement.
TACTTTCTGTTTATAACATCATCCCAAACACTTCGATGAACATGAAACCCTGGTATGATATCGATTGCAAAAACACCATAACGTTGATTTGTATATTAATTGCGCAGTTCGTGGAAGCAAATAGCGTTAAATGTTAAAATCTACAACAATAAAACAACAGCGTTCGAAAAAAACCGTTATTAGTAAAATCTACTGCTTGATGATTTAGCGCAACAGTATTTCAGCTACGCTGTGGCGTGGACATCTAACTCTTTTTATTTTATATATACTACTGGAATAAAGTAACTGTGCATCATCTGCAGTGATGCCATGTTCTAATGAATGAAGATAAGAACAT
>JAQQZZ010147521.1:0-12765 GCA_030265115.1 Mopalia vespertina | reverse complement strand
ACAGAGGGAAGTTTCGCCTTAACCAGTAGGTCCTTTAGATTTTTGTTTCTCTTGTATGCTATAATGGGTCTTTGTAAAAAGAGGAGTAGACATTTTAGGTACAAGATTGTGATATTCCTGTAAACGGAGACTAGCAAACTGGATGCATGGTTGGTAATATTGGAAAACAAATGGAATTATTTCTTTTTTAGACCCTAATACCAGGTTCCCAATTGAAACCTAGTGGATATAAAGTTTGAAGAGTTTGAATCTAATAATTACAGCTGTATAAATACACCGGGACTATGCTTTAATGTCATTCAGATGTAGATCAATGACATTCCGTTTTTAAAGATACTAACAAATTTATTTATTCCGAACTAAAGAAATTTAATGTTGATCCACATTACACATTTTCATTTTTTTTTAGCAGCTGTAATTTTTCCATAACTCTAGATCTTCACATCGTGATCTCCTGGTAAGATAGTAATGGTGCGGGTTCATCGGAAAGTTCCAAGTATGCGTTGAAAAGCTGGATGGTACTTGATGGTTACAAAATTCCTCAACTATTCAACACTAGCCGCCTTAGTATAGCTTGCTCATATTTTATAGTAAGGACTAAGAAGTAATTGGCTATCTCTATTGTAGCAGCCACTTTTAAAAACACGTTCTCCTCTGGCTGAGACAGCTCAGTAGTACTGCCATAATTAAGCAATGGAGGAACAAAAAACTGCATATGTTATTGTAGCGTTAGTGTTACTATTACCGTTGGAGTTAATCAGTATTATATACAGGAATAATATATTTATAAGTACTTTATATGCCATGTAAATGGTCAGTACCTTATCTCGAGATGTTTGTATGTTACCCATAACACCCAAAAATTAAGATCTATTTAGAAACTTGTCTAAGGGAATTTATCTAGAACATGATCTGATTAATCGATTTTTATTTAGCAGCATCCCCGGGCCAGTGTGATTTTGTTTTTAGAAATATACGGGAGTTACCATCAAACACGGCTTAAAACCTCAATCTATCAATTAAAAGACGGATTCAGGTTAAATAATGCATCGACGACCCATGTGTTTGTGTCACGCCTCAAAGCCTGAACATGATTTTAGAGCTGTCAAAATTAAGCCTGTGTTAACAGAACGGACGTTAGTACAATCCTGACTGATGAGATTTTACATCCGGATGAAGACATTTAGTTTCAAGTTAATGAGAAGATTTAAACTGTAAATTAGGGAAAAAATCGCAACTCATCGATGTAGTCTTTCTAATTGAGAAAACATCATGGGACTTGCCCGTTTTATTCACTTTAATTATTTAAATACACCAGGGTTATTTGGCGATCTCTTTGAAACAATGGAAAATTGCATTCTATAATGCGAAAATATGACAGGTGGTTTTTGACCATCGTTCACATTGTATGTGTGTTTAATGTGTCTATCTTAACAATGTCGATTATAAAGGTATCTGCTATCTAAATTGTTACTAATAGTGTTTTTTACTATTTATCTTTCAATACAAATTCGTCAAACAGTAAATTTTTCGGGTGTAAAACGAAATTACTACACGTTCTGGTATTACTGTCTGCTTGCAGGTGATGAAATACTGGAATACGGATTGTTCACTTGCTATTCTGCCAAGATTTAATAAAGTCTAAACGAAAATGAAACGTCGTAAAAACCATCCCTACGTAACCTGAAATACCTCGTGTAACTTCCACATACACCTCATGTACACATTTCCCGCTCGTTACATGAGAGTGAAGTTGGATTTGTATTGACTGTTATCACTATGTTTGGTTAACTATACAAACGGTCATTTTTGTATTGATCGAAACTGACACCGTTGATCTTTGTCCGTATATCAAATGACATACCAACTACATATACGGCTTAATATTTGAAGCGCTCTAGTTATGTTTAATGTTAATCAAAAGATACAGCAACATGGGTGCAGATTTGGCGTAAGACCACTATTATGCACTTCCGTTTTATGCACTTCGAATATAGTTCTTAATAAAAGTGGTGTGTTGTCTTGTTTTATTTGTTCTGCTGGTGGAAATTTGTTTTTGGTGGAGAGTTTGGTATTGATGTGAAATAACTGAGTGAAGGTTTCTGGTCAGTGGAATATTATAGCCTAAATTGTTGACAATTGGTGTATTTATCACTATTTGATGGAGGCGTGATTCGGCTGTTGTTTACATTCTAAAGTTAGCTTGACAACCCACAAGGGATTCTAGCTCAAAATTTCATCAGTCATCAGCTGTCAAGATTTTAACATGGAACTGCAAAAGGACCGATTAAGGTATGTGCCAGGGGTTTTCGCCCAACGAAAGTTTGGGAGGGAGCTGTGGAGCCAAACGTTAACATTACGGCTTATGGCAAATTAATAGTGGTCTTGCGCCATCTACCAAATCAACGGCAAGGGGACATAACGCAGGTGTATCGTTTCAACCGGGGCCTAAGTCCACAGCATATAAGATGTAAGCTTATGTATTTAGAAGCGTTCCTACATGTATTGATCAATATACATGTGTATATAGTTGACCTAGAACACGAGATAATCATCGCTTTTAAAATGTTGAAATATCCGTGGCAGTGTGATTAGTGTTTTGGTATATATCCGATAACATATAAGAATGCTGAGCGACTGTCTTAGTTTAGTATATCATATAGAAAATAAGATTTAACCTAGTATCGTGTATGTGTCCAATATGTCAATAATGCTCTCGTCGGTACTGATTGGAGTTGTTTGGGGTTCTAATGGTTGGCACATAGCCAGGTATCATGTCTTGTATCTTATGGTTAAACTCATTTGTTCCTTGATTTATGTGCCTCTATTTTATGTATCCCTTGCGTGGGATTGAAATATCAGGCGATATTGAAATTAGATCTCCAACTAATTAGCAGACAATTCACCAAGAAATTGAGACTGCCCTGAAATCCATACGCGACAGCGATGAAGTCAGATGTTTAAAACAATATACACTAGATAAGTTTATATCTGTAAAAAAAGTAACAAATAAATAAAAATTTACAGTGAAGAAATAAATGCAAGTAGTGATTGTAAGTTTCATTGAATTATATTCATGAATCGTTATATTAGTACACTAATTGTCTCAGAATCATACAGTTTTTAATATCATAATGACGAACAATTAAACACACACGATGTCGCAGAATATGCAATATTATCATAAAGCAATTTGACAACTCCGCAAAATACCAATCATAGAAAGGAAATTCGCGATAAACTTTTCGTTCTTTTCAACAGAAAATATCACCACTCATCTCTTAAGTGGGTGATTTGATAAATTCGACCATAAACCACTTCTTTCATAATTGAAAATCAAGATATTTTGTAAACTATAACAAATTTACGTGCATCTTTCATCATTTTTCTAAAATGATATAGACGTCTCGCCCAACAAGAACACCATATGTTAGAAATCGTTTAAGAATAACAACATTTTCTTCTATGATTTGAAGAGAAATATCGGCTTGCCTTCTCATAAAGGTTTGAAAAAAAATATTCGGCTTGTCGTCTCACACGGGTTTGAAAAAATATTCGGCTTGTCCTCTCATACAGGTTTGAAAATATACTCTGCTTGTCGTCTCACACAGGTTTGAAGAAATACTCGGCTTGTCCTCTCATACAGGTTTGAAAAAAATATTCGGCTTGTCCTATCATACAGGTTTGAAAAAAAAAATACTCGGCTTGTCCTCTCATACAGGTTTGAAAACGAATTCAGCTTGTCCTAAGACACAAGCTGTCCAAGGCTCTTGCGAAAAAAATGCGATTATTGAACGGCAACGAGCACAATCATGCAACGTCATGTTTTGTTTAGTGCCACGTGGCGTGTTTCGACCAATCAGAATGAAACAATGTGACAAAATATATAACAAAAAGTATTATCGGATCTTTTAACACATATCAGAGTCGAATAATGGCATCCAGTATCTGGCACCTAGGCATAGTTTTTGAAACTATTTCGTCCTAGGCGCATATGGATAATTATCGGCACAACTGCATGAAATCCCAATTACTGCCAGCGGCGCAGAATGGAATTACCATCAATTGACAAGTTCAAAACAGTTAATGTATTGGCTAGGTTTTTTTAAAATATATCTACAACTTGTTTGTATGTGCGTTTGTTGGGGGTTGTGCCCTAAAGCACTGAGATAAAATTAATCGCATACAATATATACTCATTAAACAAAAAATACACACATAAATAATTTGTGTAGTGATGCAGATTTCGAGAAACAAATGCGTTTCCGACTACCGATTGGTTAATTCCCAAAGAATGACCAGAAAAGGTTATCTGTTGCAGAACAAAAGGCATTGCACATTGCCAGATGTAGTAATTGTACAATACATAATTATTTAAAAGATTATACCATGGTATCTTTATTGACGTATAGGAGGACGAGAAACAATATCCGAATTGAACCTGGATAACCTGTATTTCTTCTGTAGTTTCCTTTGAAATTTGTCAGGTCAGCTATCTTGTGCTGATGAAAGTCTAAGGTTTTGCCACCTGACAAACGTCACAATACGTTAAAATATTTAACGAATCGAAGTGCAATTATAACAAAAACGCACGTGATACCGTAATTAAGTTAAGGACAAAAGGCGGCAACTTCGTTCTACCTTGTGAGTTTCTTAGAGTGTCTGGAAACACATGCTATCCAACTAGTGCAATAAGTAGATCCAAGGATTGTGTCTTTAGGTAACATGTAAACGATTGCAGTGATAGAATATTCCCATAATGTGCCAAAAAACGGACAACCTCAGGCCTACGACAACACTCACCTTTTAAGGAATTATACTAAATAATGCACATTGACAAAGGCTTTAAATCAAATCTCTAATTTTTAATCAGTTAATTTCTGTCAAATTTAACCAAATAAATAGCCTGTTGATTCTATTATAAACGTACCAAAGAAAACTCTCAGTTACTATTTTATAACGATACATCCACACCTATCGTTTAAGGCGAGTGGGTAGATTGGTAGGAGCTTCCTGTTGCACTGATGCTCACAGAGCTAAAGGATAACACCGATCAGATTAGTTAATGATGGTGTGTGATGTGTTTGTATTTCGTGTTGCGATTGTCCAGCCTCGTCTTTGCCTGTTGCCTAAAGAGTGGTTTCCGTCATCCTTCGGGATAGCACGCCATCATTTGAGTAAAATAACCTGAAGTGCGGTGTTAAATCTCATCAAATAAACAAACGTTACAGACGGCCAGACATAGCTAGGAGACCTGAAGATCGTGACTTCCGTATTGCGCATTGTCATTGTACTATCTGTAGTTGCGACAAAAAGGATTTCTCCTAATTTGCGGCAGTCTAGTTGGTTGATAAAAAATACTTAATAATGGACCAATCAAAACTCATTAAATCAGGGGAATCCCCTTAAGTCGTAGCTATAGATATATTCTGTCGCTCTACAGTATTCTGCGAAATGTTGTAAACGTGTACTTTTGTCAATGGCGGTTCTTGGCCTAAATATCCGAAAAGCGTTTTGTGGTGTTGGAAAATTAATTTTCCTTCAGTGCAAAGTAAAGGTAGCCTATATACGTTTGACATATATATAGTTAGAAAAATCGAATATAGCATGTTGGAATTTGCGTGCAGTTTTTTTTTTATATTTGCATCACATATGGAATCAGGCCTACTGATTTTCAAAATGTAGCCTATTCCTTCCAAACTTGACACAGTCTTGTTCAATTCGGCTACATTTTATTTTACCAGAATCAACCCTCTTGTAACTGGTATAATACGAAGCAATCATACTAAAAATATTAAGTTACGGCTGTAGCATGAATACAAAATTTAGACACATTTCAACGCTCCTTTCGTCGTATAAGTTATTTTCTTACCAGGGGACATAACTGAGGGAGTTGTTCCCTGGTCAGTTAATCCTAACTGTCCATCATCTATTAGAGCATATCAGTACACACTGGTATGAATGGTTAAATTAAATCAAACATATCTTTCTAAATACCATAAAGATAACATTTAAGATAAAAGAGAAATTATGTTAAGTATAAAGAACAAAAGATAAACCCCCATGCACAGATCTACGACGAGGGGGCTCAACTAACGGGTCTACTGTATATTATGATAAATATCACTGAGTCTATTAATTCAGCAAAGTTACCAGCCGGGGGCGAGTGGTTCACCGTTTACTACATGTACACCAACAATCGAGAAGTTTATTGAGATGATTTGTGCAATGCTACGTTCCCACTATCACGATTGGCAACACAATTGAAATCGTCGTCTTAATCGTGGAGTAATCGTGGTGATCCTATCAGACCTTGAGGTCAGCCGTGTTACTGTTTTGGACGGTTATGCTAGGTTACCGCTATCAGGATTGAGAGCACGATTGAAATCGTCGTCTTAACCGTGATGATCCTATCATATACTATCAGATCTTGAGGTCAGTCGTGGCAATCGTGTTAATCGTAGGAAAGGTTTTGACTTCAATCGTGCCGCCAATCGTGATAGTGGGAACGTAGCATCAGCCAGTACTCATTGTCGTAGCCCCTGTGAACGCGGTCGGTGTATTAAAGGCAGTAACAATATTAATGCGGCAGATCCATAGCAATCTGTCAGTCTTTTTCTAAGTCCTCTGAAACTAGGGTACAGATATCTGGTATATCTCTCGATAAAATACAGGACATACTAATTTGGATGTAATATTACCTCTTTTGTCTCAGACACACACAACAACTAAAAAGACACAAAAAACAAAGCAAAACAAACAACAAACAAACACCCCGCCCCCCCTCTATTCCCTTCTTATTTAAAGAGGTTTATATGATTTGTTGGTTGGAATTTTGCTATAATGATGCTTTTGTAATGTGTTTTGTGTTTCTGCTGTCTCATCTTTTTTGTTTCCCACGGCTTTGATTGCGGTTTTCTCCACCCATGTAGCTAGTACGCATGTATGAATGAAATAAATTTAGCTACGGCGTTAAACACAAATACAAACCTGATGATTCGTTGGTAGGTTTACGCGATAATGTCTGGCATTTCAAGATACCACTTTTATTGTAGCCGTTAGACGGAATCATTAACCCTAAATCAAACGCTTTATATAACTGTGAGCTTATTTACATTAACTGGGAACCAATTATGTCAAACTGACAGGTGGTATGAGGTGGACAACTAATGACTTTCTTCAAGAGTGATCAGGCGAGTAGAGCACTCGGACTGACGGTCTGTGTACATATAGAAAAGCAATAATATCTATTATGATGACTGTCAGTGGTCAATACATTGCGACATTCAAGACTCTCTTAGAATTGCGTTGGATATCGACCAGGTTTATATATCCAGGTGTCTATTTTCGGAGAACATGAACCTCGCACGATTACCTGGGATATTGATCCTTTCTTCTGTCCACAGATAAGTCCATTTGGATATTTGAAAATATGTATACCTTATATTTATTCTATCAATTTTGATATTTGCATTCATTCCATTTATATTATAGACCTGAATAAGAATTATTTCTGGACATACGCTTTGGATGCACTCGATTTTCCAAGACTACCCTAGTTCGGATCTCATAGCATCAAAACTAATAAATACAACCGCTGTCTTCAGAATTAGGCATATTTTAGTTCAAAATGACAAATTCGGATAAAAGTTTTACCTGCTGTACATGTTTATGTTAAATATAAATAGGACGCCCTTTTGATTCCAATGAAAAGTGGGAAACCACTTTACTCATTTATGTCTTTATGTGTAGAATTTACTTTTTAGGAGTAGCTTTTATTCTAAGCTACCGAACAGGAAACCTCAGCTGAGAAAAGAATTAGAAATGTTTGGCAAAAATTAATAAATTGTTTTCTCTTAAGACGCTTACACAATGATATATAATCCGCAGTTTATATGGGAATAAATATTGAGGATTTTGTGATAATAAAAATAACAGTAACAGGATGCTTCCTGTTTACACATAAACATAGGCTATGTCACTCAAAGGTTCGGGTTCGATGCCTGTTGGATCTATGTATTTATCTTTTATTTTCTTACTTTTATAAAAAGAAACTCTATATTCAGAAATAATACATATCAGTACAAATAAGAGGTCTTTGTGATTGATTGATGTTTTACGTCGTGTTTAAGAGTATTTCGCTAATATGACGGTGATGTATTCCAACAATAGTTCGTATTCCTCCAGTGGTAGGTAAACAGCATTGTTTCACTCCAAACAAACTGCACTCAGCACGAGGACTTTGGCTTTTCTGAGGTCAGTGTATATAGATAAATTAGATCCGGCCTACTATCGTATGTCCAATACCTCAATTATGTTATATTTGTAAGATGAAATTTGTTTTGGGATCTTAGTGGTTGGCCAATAGCCAGAAGTTTGACCCACACAATCTTGTATATAATGGTTAAGTTCATTTGTTAGTTGATTTATTTGCTTCTATTTCCGTTTCGCCTGCGTGGGATAGAACTATCATGGGATATTGAATTTATGTCTCCCAACATTTGCCAGTTTTCTTGGCTAATTAGAAGATAATCCTCCGGGGTAGAGACACCGAGCTGTAACGCTATCATTGTACTTGGCAGTGGCAGGTTTTCAGTGTGCAGACAGATCAGGTCCATGGGAACGAGAGCTTCACAACTTTCACACCTTCGAGCATTTGCAACTTACAGAGTAACAAAATACTGCATTTAAAAAATATTTGACTTTTTTCAGCGAGCATTAATGAAAATCGGAATGCACAAACAACAACAATTAATGAGAAACGATTTTGGAAAACATTTATTGAATAATAGTTTAAATTATATAGACATAAACAATATGACATGACCGGTCCAAAACCAAATTGAGTTCCTATATTGGCCCTTACACGATTATGAAAGCTATACACATACCAAACACAATTTATAAAAACGGTTGTATACAGTCTATCTATTCAGATTTGTCCCTCTTTCCCCATTTACATTTCTCTTCTATATGGCAGGACAAGTCTTCCATATTTTAGTAACCAAATTCGGTTACTTAATCGGCATTATCACGATCTGATTACTTAAAAAATCTTTTTTCATAACTGTTGTATACAGTCTATTATCTTTACCATTCCTCTTCTATAAAAGCTATAATTCAAAATAATTGTTATTGCCTCATTATTAAATATTTTGTATAATGCTATAGAGTTAGTTTAGCCATTTCAGCAGAGAATGAAAACAATCAGTGGCAAATTAGTCTCTTGTGTCTATACTGTCATTTACGACGCATTAAATTGAAACAAATGGTTTAATGGAATTTTATTGATTGGCGGCTCCAATGCAAATAAGTCTGTATTTGCAACAAATAGCTGTTAAATGCAATCTTTGCCCATGCACACAATCAATTCGCTAGACTTGGTTATTTTATCATTTATAAAGGACTTTGTTATATTTAATGTTGAAAATATTCATCTTTATCTATTAAATAAAGTCGAGATTTCCTTGTCGTAAAAAATTGGGCATTAGTTATATCTATATATCTGTTGTTATATAAACTGTATAATTATATCCAACAAAAAAAGTGCTCCACATCGTACCCCTTGTTACGGCAGTGATTAACTTGGTCAACTGTAGATGTTTTTCCGTGATGAAGACAGGGAAGCAGATCTTCTATAACTTCTGTGTTCCACGTATAATTCACACGGACACTGCGAACCAACTTTTATCGACTTTTGCACTTAAGCCGGTTTATATGCTGGCATGTGCATTTTTCTGAGAGCAAATTGTAGAACATCTCTTAATTTTATATACAGGTATGTAATTAAGTTTGCCTAAAATAATACAGCACAATTTGCCATTTCAGTACTCAGTATATTACAAAAATAGAAAGCATATTCATCCATGGGTGGGTTGAGTTGTTGGGTTGTGAAGGGTGGTCCCAAAAAAATAATAAATAAATAGAAATGGATCGGGAAGGGGAGGCACAATTACTCCCTCTTGCCTCTCCCTGGTCCTGCCTTTGGGAATTTTAGGTTAATTTAAGGTTGCATATAGATTTATTTATTTGGTTAATGTTTAGTGTACCATCAAGTATATCTCACTTATTTGACGATTTTCAGTGCAGGTGAATTTTGCAAAAACCGTGAAAACAAACTTGTAACAATTACTCCGAGGTCTGCGCAATCACCAGAAACCGGGTCTTAGTATACCTCGATTCCAAAGGCGAGCACATTTACATGCAATTCCTACTTCACACCGCCAACCATACGAAATGGAACAAGTGTCAGTTAACGTGTTAAATAAACACACTACATGCGCCAATGACAATAGCTATAGTTTGCTTGTATGTAGCTTTAAATTTGTTGACAGAGAATACTGTTTCGCATCAATTTATTACCTTGGGTTGATGCCCTAAAGCACTGTGGTAAAATTAATTGCATCCGAAAGATAACTAAACAAAGTATTTTGCATTTATCTCTAGTTACAGATTGCGAGCAGTAATTTTGTTCCAGTCCTCGGATGGATAGGTTCCTATAAATTTTCGGGGTACATTAATTTGTTGTCAAACCACGAACATTGGGCTATTAAGCATAATTGTCAAACAAAGCGATTGTATAATGACCTTATCGGTTACAGCTTTTATACTCTTATGTAATACGTATACGATTATAAAGATACAACCACTGCGAGACGGACAGATCTCTCTCATTATTTGATTCAAAATATATATAAAATTGATATTGATTTAGAGTTTTTTTGCCTTCATAAAGCGGTTTGAGAAGAGATTCAAGGTTGACGCACTCTTGGAGCCTATAGGAACAACATGTACTGATCTATAGTGGCGTCTCTTTTGTTCGTCTTGTAGTGGTCTTTTATTGTTTATGTTTCCGATGGCGTTGAGGGTGGTTTTCTTTACCATTTAGGCTGGCACGCTGACACTTGGGCGAAAACCCCCTCAATTACGACCTTTAACCCCAATAAAACAAGAGAACAATCTTTGCCTCGCTCGTGTTATTTGCAACGGAGCCATGGTACGCGAATCCCTTATCTTATCTAAATGCACCAAATTAGTGTTCTGTCAGCGTCAAAATGCTGTCATGGTTAGGAATAACATAATGGATGTTTGTTTGTTTGTTTGTTTGGTTTGGGTTTAAAGTCGCATTTAATGTCATTTCTCTCATATGGCAGCGTGTCAGAAAGATAAAACCACTTTTGGACACCACGGGTATCAAAAGAGGAGAACACAGGACACAAACAGAGCTAACACAGGGCGCAATAAAAAAACATCTCAATCAGATCGTCTTCATGTTGCCTTGCAGCATAGCAACAGGAAGCTGTTTGCCAACTCCCCGCACACCATGGATGAATACTGTCACACGGAGGAATGACTCTAATGAAACAAACGAGACGTATTTTTGCTTAACTTATTTATTGCAATTTAAAAACTAGTTATGCTGCGTGAGTAAAGCTAATCACCTCTGTATATATGTGTCTGTGACGGTAGAGGAAAGGTGAACTCACATTGTAGGGACAATCTTCTATAGTAAGAGTCTTTGAAGTTAGCGCTGAGATATTAAAACTAGGTTATCTTGGGCCATCGGACACTAGTATATGAGATTCGAGTCGCAAAAATCGACAAACGGTATTCAAGATATTTGAACGAATCTCATATTACTGTGTCCAACCAGATCATTTGTTTGTTTGATTGGGGTTTAACGTCGTACTAAACGCTAAATGCTTAAATACGGTGGCAAACCGGCTTGAAATCTGTACAAACCACCCACTCGATTGCCGGAGCCACATCGCGTGACATACTCATATACCTGATGGTCAACAGAAAGACACGAACCCGTGAACGGTACATTGACAAGACGAAGCATGTACTAACGGTATACGTTATATCAACACGACATCGTGTGTTTTACCCCAAGGCAATGTGGTAAATTCATTTCATCACGAAATAATCGTTTGCAAGATGACCAAAAACAAAACATTTTAAATACAGAGCGGCAATTAATGAGGATGATTGGCATAAGTGCGTTTCTAAAAGGTCCATAAAAGAATCAAATTTGCAAAAACAATTTGTTTTAGTTGATCTAAAGGAAGGTGCTTCGAGCGGACTGTCGATGGATGAAAGTTAAGTGCTATATATATTTATATGTGCTATATTAGTGATATTTTAATGTCGTTTACTTTATCACGTCTTAAAGAATTATCTGTGTTTTAACTTTTACTTAAATATCCGCATTTAAAAATGAGTCTCAGAATGGAAGAAACCTTTGTGATATACAGCGCTGTGCTATGTGTACAGTACTAATTGTTAATATTTGGCTACTACTATAGGTTATTTCTGACGACGTGTCATTCCAATGGGTGAAGGAATCCCTTCTCAACGTCACAGGGAGCAATCGGTGACAAGACAAGACAATCAAAAGGCGGAAAATAAAGACACAACAATATCACGGCTGCGTGTTTCTCCTCAGCTCTCAGAACAGTATAGAGCAACTGGAAATTCCATCCAACCGCCCGTAAATATCCTCTGAAATCGTCGTGCTAGCACTGTGCTATAGCTACAAAAACAGCTACTTTAAACTGAATAATCTGGACGACTGTGCAACGGTAGATAATATCACACAGTTAGTCTCACGACTTGTCCAGTGTTTGTTGAAGTTATATACATCTAGAGCTGTTTTATACGTACAACATACTTGTTTAACGCTGAACACCGTGTCGTAGGGTATTTCACTTATATGGTGGTGGTGTATCCAACATTACGTTATACAGTAACACAGTCATAAAA
>JAQQZZ010147510.1:0-12765 GCA_030265115.1 Mopalia vespertina | reverse complement strand
TTGATGTTTACGGCCTAGGGTGTTAATGACTGATATTAAAAATTGATATAAATAAATTGTAAAAATATTCACGCCACTAAGATATTAATCACAGGTACTTATTACGTAAATCTGATAAATGGCAGGAACTTCTCTATAGCTGAGTGATGCTATGGTCCTTCCAATTGTCTTGGATGGTACACTATTCATCTGTTCATTTAATGTAACACTGTATTTGTATATGGACTCTTTTTGCGTCTGAAATAAAGTATTATTATTACTATTATTATTACTACGTTTTGTTTGCTTTCATGGATTTGGATATTCATTTCGTGAATAATTTCAACAACGAAACATTCGGGCCAAACTCGTTTAAGCGCCGAATGTGCACACATGTTAACAATGATGCAGAAAAAAAGCCTATCGTTTGCACCTCTTTTAAGTCAGGAATACTTCACACAAAAACTCAGTTGCATGACTGAGGCCGGTTGCTGGAAAGCACTATTAAATTTAATCCGCTATTAGATGACGTCACTAATCTCTTATTTGCGATTAAATCTGGTATTAGCGACTGTTACTCTTTCGAACAACTGGACCCAGGAAAATAGCTTGAAACATATGTTTGGTTTGATCAATCTACGGAGGTCTGTCCAAGTGTTAACGATATCTTTGAAAGCCGTTAAGATTAAAGTATACACCTGAATAAGTTTTCTATAATGACCTATAGAAATCACCTTAGTTAGCTCAAGAAGTAACTGGCAAATGCTATAGACATCAATATATCGTTGCAAGACTGAAAAATAGCTTGAAATAAAAGGTATGATAAGTTCGTCTGCTATTCGCTGTTGGCTGTTAGCTATTCGAAGGTGACAAGTATGTATTTTACAGAAAATAAAAACTACATTTTAAAATAAAATGTTGGAAGTTGAGAGCTGAGATTTTGCTTCGGGAATTAGTCAATGGTGTCTACAAAACTGGTGTTACCATTCCCACGCCATGTCGTTAAAAAAATCATATTTTCGAATAGATATCAGAAGGCAGTCTGAATAACTGTCTGTCCGATAACTGCTTGCTTTGGTCACCCAAAGAATCAAAAGAGGTCTGTCTAAATGTGCACAATATATTTGAAAGCCGTTAAAGTCAAAGTGCATCCATGAACCTAAAGATTGCACCCAAGCTCGGTCAAGATATAGCAGGCAGGTTCTATAGAGGCCAATTGTTGAAGCAGAGAAACGTCTCGGACAAACATTCGAGAACCCGTGTTTATTATACTTAATAGATTGATGTAAAAAGAACCACACCTCGAGTACACTGGGTGTGGTGGCGAAGAAGACTACATGTTATTTCCCGCACCACGATCGCTGATTTTCGCGGCTTCACATCCAGTATAAGGACATATCAACTAGCTCCTGATTTATCTGTGAAACTTCAGTAATTGTACTGTAGAACACCGATGTAGAGTATCGATTGAAGTTTGTGTTAAAATTAGTTGCGAGACCCCTGTGTAATGAAGAAACCCTGTCAATGCTAATGTAACACTCGGCCAGCCCATCTACTTCGATTTGCTCGACCTTTCCAAATTTAGTTATTTTTGTCATATACTAGAATCTGCAAGAGCTAACCGACACGGTTACAGTGTTTTCGTCACTTTTTAGCCAACACGTTCTTAGTTTGAACAAATTGTAATCCTGGAATTGTTGAGAAATTTATTTTAATTGATGCTTAAGAGTATTTCATGTATATAACGGCCTTGTAATCCAACAATAATTGACACTAGCTCAACCATTAAATGTTTCATCATGTTGGAAAGCTAATATTCCTCCAGTGATATGTAAGGACGGCATTGACACTCTCTAAACAAACTACCCTAACCCCGAGACCTGGACATTTTGAACCAATTGTTTTATCAAACGAAAAGAATCGACAAAACAAACGCTGTCTTACGAAGACAGGTCATGTTGAAACCCATTTACTTTGCTTTTTACTCCACAGACCATGAACAAACATGGCGCTGATTTGGGGTAGTTTGCATTGTTATATTGCATACTGTTCCTTGTTGTAGCATACTATGTGCTATTTATGTCTCCTGTCTTGTATCTTGCTATTCTTTGTTGACAATGACGTTCACGCAGTGTGTTCAAGCGTGCACACCACCTTTTCGTTGTGTTTTTTGTTGTTTTTTATCGTTTCATTACCAAGCGTAGTTCGCCATAGCGTAGCTGAAATACCACTAAATGGGACTCAAAACAATAATTAATCTGTCATGTGCTGTTGGTTGCGAATGAGAAAAAAAATGTCATGGTGTGCAGTCCTTTTGAGCATTAAACCAATAACAAGGCGCATCGCAGGCGATTGACTGCTGTCTAGTGACGACGAAGGAGTAAAGGCCGACTATCAAATACACAGATCATATATACAAGACGAGGAGTAAAGGCCGACTATCAAATACACAGATCATATATACAAGACGAGGAGTAAAGGCCGACTATCAAATACACTGATCATATATACAAGACGAGGAGTAAAGGCCGACTATCAAATACACAGGTCATATATACAAGACGAGGAGTAAAGGCCGACTATCAAATACACAGATCATATATACAAGACGAGGAGTAAACCAATTTTCTTTTGTTGTCAAAGTTAATGATCCTATGATTTAGTTGAAACTTGTGTGTCTTTAGATTGGGGGTATATAGAAGTATGTATTTATGGCGGTAGTATACAGTCGGGATGGAAATATTTTTCTCCACCTTTGAATCAGATCGTACGGAAGCCTAAATACCTTATTATACGGCTGTCGTGAGCAAGTCATATAGTACTGGCAGCAGTGGACAGGGTTATTATGCAAGCCTGACATTCATTTTGTTTGTATTTATTAACGGTTCAGACTTGAGCTATATATCGCTTGAAACAGCTGTGTGATACTTCGTGGATATACAATGGGGTGATAAGTCAGGAGACGTAGGCATCGATATTCTTTTAGGAGCTTAAACGGTATGGACAGAGCCATGTATCAATAGGATACAGCTCTCTTGTGTTATGGACAGCGTGAAACACCAAGCGTACCTACCCTCCCCATCTCAAATCTTCCATCTTAACAAATATTTTTCCGATGTGAGTCAATAAATTCTTGTATGATTCTACACCCATGCTAGCTTGTAGGTTTAATGTAGCTTCAGCTAATAACTGTGCTTTAGTTAGCTTTCTGGTGGCTCAATTCACAAGAACGCTATGTGCCATGTATTGGCTTGTTGTAAGATAACATCATAGCATGGTAACCTAGTCATTAGAATATCGCCATGGAACCGCTGCGTGTACACAACCCCATCACACAAAATTACCCGTCTTAAAATAATCCATAGTCGCAAAGACACTTAACAACAAAAACAAAAGTGTTTCGAATAAACACCGCATTTGAACATACGACAGTTTAAAACAAAATTAAACACTGCTCGAAAAACCATGGGGCCGGTTGCTCGAAGCGCTATTAAATTTAATCCGCTGTTAGATGACATTTCGCCATGCTGAAGGTCTATCTCTAGCCCGGTATAAGCGATTTAATCTGGTGTTAGCAGCTAATCATCTTTTGGGCAACTGGCCCCTGTTTCGACACAGTCTGCATTGATAAAATTAACAAAACCGAGTATTGAAGTCTTGATAAACAAACCGATCTAGCACTGTTGAATTTGTGACCGTCAAGGGGGATCAATAGTGCCATCAACATGACAAGTTTCAAAGAGCCTAGTGTAAAGATTTAATCGATGTAAGTACAAATTGGTTTAAACAATATGTATTTCCATAAAGAAAGGCAACTCGATTAATAGGTATATGTTGAGGTGAAAACTTGGAAAATATGTACAAAAGCCTTAAATCTGGTCAACTGGACTAAACTGGACTAAGAGTTTACTGATGTCGCGACATGGTGTATTAAGCAGGGGTTGGTACAATAGTACCACATTACAGACTCAGTCTTGTAACATACCCAGCGGAAGACCGGTTGATGTCGCAAAATCAATAAAATTTGAAATATAGTCCAGATTAATGGCTTCGGTGTGTAATAAATATCCGTCTAAACACTCTAATTGGAAACATAGGAATTCAGAACGGCGAGACAAAGGGGTGATTTATAACAGTGGAGTTAAAAACATGATAAAATCTGTCTTTATCCGACATACCCCAATCCCTCTTCCATAACCTCACAAAGCCATTTTTCAGATGACTTACTTTTTCTGAATCGGACGAGACCATTAAAATAGAAACATCAAAAAGGCTTAGTTTGCCAAAGTAGCCCTAAACTCATTTTAATGATTTCCAAAATGGCTAGGTATCCATTCCCAAAAAATATAAATATTCCAGAAAAGGTAGCATGGTACCTATCTGTTCAGTAATCATCTACATTAGCGCCAATAGTCAACAATACAAAATAATACAATATCCTGCTGATCAAATTGAATTATCATAACTTGATTTACACATGTTGCCCGCTAATTGAACGAGATTTGAAATACCTAGGGCTGAAGATTAGCTGGTTCTATGTCCAAATATGTTTTGGGTAGAGATAACCTCACGGACATGAAACACATACCAACAAGTTGTATGTCAAGAGATATGACTTCAATATTAAAAACACAGTCACCGCTATATATGGCAAGAGAAAATTTCAAATACCATTTTCTCCATTTGTACATAGAACCAGTTAATTCTCAGCCCACGACATGAGTAAAACTAGACAGTTCTTCTGGTATCTTATTAACATCAGCCCTTCAACGAAATAAAGTCAATAATTTAATGAGGAGAACTGTCAATCATTTAACAATGTTGTTTGGTAAGGTTAAAGATGGTGTGGTGTTTTAACCCACTGAATTAAGGGATCTAAGATTCGACATGTTTGATTTTCTCCTTTTCACAAGTTAATCCGATACTAACAGTTCTGCTTGTGTGAGAGCATGGAACCCAAGAGAGATGTTTCCTTTCGATTCTTACAATAGTCTCGAAAAGGTCTGAACATTGCATAAGGAAAACTGGTCGAATACCTTGTCGACTATCAAGCACTTTTTAGGGAATTTTACTGTATGACAATAAGTGTCAAAATTATGGGTGAATATCGTTTTATTCCAGCACTTCATTGAATATTTATGATCATGTGTTATATATAAAACAAACACACACCGTTGATATTCGTTGTAAAATCAAGAACTTTTTCAACACTGGTGTGATATTTAGGGTGGTTTCCTTCATACATTGAGAGGACATGCTGTCAATACCGTGGATATTTAATGTTATAAAACTACGTAGGCCGTACGAATAAACTATTCCATAGCGATGTAGGCCAGATAGATTACTGCTAGTCTATAGACTACATCGTATTTCGTGTTTCTCTAAGCAGTCTCAACACCATACAAGTCGGCATCTTACAGACGTTTGTATCTGATTTTCTCTACAGCATTACAAAGCACTAAGGTATAACATCGTGTCTTGACCGATATCGCTGAAAAGCTAACACGAATGTTGGACGAAGAAAATGTTTTGATATTAATTTTGCTCCATGATATATGACAACTTTGTGAATGAAAAAGAAAATATTGTTTTTTATACCATAAACCACTCCGATAACGGCACTGAAGAAGCAATAGTTAATTGTTTTGGAATAAGACACAAAGGACCTTCCAAATAAGTCTACAGTGTTTGTATTAGACATATTTCCGGATTCATTATTGATATGCATATTCTGAGCCCGGTCATGAATTAATAAGCACAGTTTTAGTCGAGAAAGTTTAAGTTCCATTCATTGATTTAAGTTGGAAGTGGGATGCGATAATAAAAAAAATGCAACCTGTCAACCCAATTGAAATGTTAGTTTGCAACCTCTCATGCATAGAACGTCATGACGTCAATAGTTCTTTCACGGACCTAGACATCAGTCGTTCTTCAAAGGATTTTACATGTGATTGAGAAGGTTAGGTCAAACGTGTTTCTATTCCGTATGTAGTACGCATTTCACTTGTCTGTTAAATGGGTAACAAACTTCCGATTTTCATTTTTGTAAATTTATAAGAATACAACTGGACCGAGAATAGAATATATTACATAATCAATCACATGTGACAGATCTATAAAAGTATTTTTTTATATATATATTAATAACGTGTCTTGACCTTTTGCAAATTGAAGTCAAAGCCCCTTTGTACACCATCAAACTATAAAAACTAAAATAATATCTGGTTATTTTGTCATAAAACAACTCAATCGAAACAGAATACTTTTATAATCAATCACAAATGACAGATAAGGGAGGTACGCCGAAGTCTTTTTTTTTTTTTTTTTCCAAGTGTATCCGTAAATTTGAAAGAAAGATCTATTGCTCTGAAAGTAGTAAGAGCGTTTGGGATTTCAATTGAAAAGATAATTCATAACACGATGATAAAAAGAAGTTATGAACACATATAGTTTTCTGGGCACTTAACAAGTTCATTAGTTTCACCTTAGGTTAGTAATCTAAGCTTTTGGTAAAATATATCAATTAGAATGTCTAGTGATTAATTTTTGTCTCTCTCAGAAAGTGAATATTTTATCATATTATTATATTGTAGAAAGCTGAGTGGTCTAGGTGGTGAGTCGGTGTCTATAACTCTATATTTCCATTAGGGAATTTATAATCGAATCATTTGGTACATACGCAAGCGCTGTTCAATTTGATTTATTCAGATGATGCTGCTTGCTGGTCGGGTCCTAAATCACATGGCATATCAACACTTTCATAGATACCCACCAATAATACCACTGTTCAGAAACTAACTGAGGTTGATGCTGTTGGGGAAAGTATAATTCGCTTGCTACTTTGCAACCAAAAAATTCGCTTCGCGCGAATATATTCGCAGAGTGGAAAATGATTGCAGCGAAGACTTGAATTTTCCATTCTTAATGTTTGATTTCTGTAATATATATCGAATTCGTCTTTCTTACTGATCGGTCTACAACCTGTGTATAGAGTTCAACGAACTTACGGTTATTGTACGTTGATTTACTCATTTTCTGTGAACGTATAATCTAGATAAATTAACGAAATAACCTCCGGAATGGCGAAAAAATAGATCACTCAATTCCCGCCATATATCTCACTATAATTAAGTGCTGACCTAATCCCTTTAGATAAATCATTCAATTCTGTATCAGCCGGATATATCATTAAAATTAATTAGTTATTTTTTTAACTCCGAACTTAATGAAACTCGGTGTGTGTTTTTTTTTTTGTAATTTGAGTTTGTGAATTATCAATTTTATACTACAGCCGTCACCCAAGCGAAGAATAAATAGGCAGTATATAAGAAAACAAACATGAACATGGAATAATTATTCATGTTGGTTGAGATGGACGTTTCACGGCATTATCCCAGAGTGCCTCTTAGCCAGGTTAACCAGTATTTATCTTGTCCGGCAAAAACTTATTCCTTCAAAAAGATCTATAACACGTTTCACCAGCGGCGTAGATACAGACAACGACGACCCTGAGCGCCATGGGGCAAAATATATTTTCATATAATTAATATTATTACAATATGTTTATTTCTGTTTGATTGATTGGGGTTTAACATCGTACCAATTCATTTATGTTTATTTGATTTGGTTTAACGTTGTACCAATTCATTTATGAGGAGCTCCATACGATGAAAAATTCACAGAAGCGCTGGAAACTTGCTCGACTGTTCACCAAATCGAAGACGTTTAAAATCGGATCAGAATTAGCTTCCCCGTATTGTTTACATGCGTTTAGATTGGACAAAATCGCACGTGGAACGGTGTTCAATAACGACATTCAGTGTATGGTTTCACGATATGTCACTGATCCAAATTGTGCTAATAAAAAAAGATTTGAAAAAATAACGGGTAGCTTTTAAGTTAGATATACATCAGTACTTTATGTATGTGCATATTTTTGGAGAGATTGAATACATTGGATTACAAACATGGAATTTCGGTAGGGATAAAATAACAATTTTGAAACTTATTGCAAATTGTATTGATATCGACGGCAAAGCTACAGTGCATTCTTCGTTTATCATAATTTATTTACTATAACATCAAACAAATTACTTTTTTTCGTAGAATAACCCTTTAAAGCAGTGAAATACTGCCTCATTTTTTCCGCATATTTGATCAGAATGATTTCAGCGGGGTTTTTTGTGTCTGCTTGACCTTAGGAAATCTTTAAAAAATCAAAGCCACACATTAAAAACATTGAAGTCTCTACGATGAACCGTTTAAGAAATAAACAACTTACTGTGTAGAATCTGCCAAAAACTGATTATCTTAAAATGGCTTTTGAAGATTTGCTATCCTTTCAGTCTGTACTTGAGCTATAAGCACGTGTAAGGGAATTTGGGTACCTCTATGGAAAACAGTGGGAAACAAGACAGTGATTTACAGGACATTATATCACAGAATCACAGGACATTATACAAAGTTATCACAACAAGATCGGCTCCATGTCAGCCTTTAGCTCTCAGAGCGATAGGAAGCTCCCTCCGTCAGTGGACGATTAGAGTGTAGTACACGTTAAATACTGATCACTGAGACATAATGGTGAGCCTTGACTGGTCTGATAATCCCATTAATCTCTAACACATTGGCAAGGACTATAAAAGGCTCTATCATAAACTAACTTAAGGTCTTGCTGGACCCCTTGGGCTGAAAAAAAAATGAACCTATTTTTTTTTTATCGCTTGGATTAAAAGTAAGGTATGTATATGTTGGTGCAAACATAATTCAATATTCTAATTACAAACAGTTAAATTGGAGTCTATAATTTAGTTTTCCCATGATCATTTATTCAAGTCACAAAACTTTAATTGCCTATTTCTGGCATTTCAGTTTTAAGCAGACATTTTCCAAGGCGTATTTCTAGAAAACGATTCATGTAAAAAACTTCAAATTTGTACCATTGTAAAGAGCACAATGCAATCAATCAATCAATCGTTTTTTATAAGTTCGTCCTTGATTTTTTTTAATGTTTTCTGATAGCTGTATTTTACATTTTTATAAGACTTTCCCCGGTGGGATAGACAAAAAAAATCTGCTGGGATCGTTCTCATCAAAATGTTTTAAAAAATGAGACACCGTTTACTAGTTCAATGACTATTCTACTTGGTCAACTAATTTATTGAGTCTTATCGTTATTGCACTGCGAAAAATAAACATTGAAAAATGCAGTCTGATTTTTTTCAATTGACATTTACTCATTTTGCAATATTTTTAAAAATAACAATTGGATTTTCACCACATTCACATATATGTAAACCTGAGTATTCAAGCTTTACAAAAATATATACATATATATGGTACAGATTAATATTCTTCTGGATAAGAGACTAAATACAACAGGTGTTCTGAAAATTGACCAAGGGGTCCAGCAAGACCTTAAAGTTTCAATTGGCTATTTTTAATTATAATTTCTATTTAATGTTTTCACTATTATAAACTTTGAATGATACACTTTAATTTTTTTTTTCGATTTCAAGTCCGAGGAGTCCAGCAAGACCACAAAGGAGTTATTTACACGATCCACAGTAAGTGTGTAAACCTGTCCTGTACATCTCCTACACAACTGTACTCGTCGTTTGCGAAGCAGTCTAAACATTGTTCACTCAAACCTAGAGTTGGACATCGCAGATGAAAAAAATCTAAGATAGACGAAGTTGTTCTCCATCGTCGTCTACAAATTAAATATTATTTGATAAACTGCTGAAACTTGGGTACAGCGGGCACAGGCAAAATCCAGGGAAAAAAACAAATCATATATTAACAAAACACGCCCGCACATTTTTCTACTGTAACAAATTACAATTACGGAAATAATTAAGAATTTTCTCTGAAAAATTTAAAAGTGTTGTCAAGCAACACAGTGATTTGCATAAAATGAGCCGAGTTGGAATAACGTCAAAAACACAACCGAAAAGCATGACTTAACGTACTGTGAGAGGCAAGCTCAGAAAGAGCGAAAAGCATGGCTTAACGTTCTGTGAGAGGCAGGCTAAGAAAGAGCGAAAAGCATGGCTTAACGTTCTGTGAGAGGCAGACTAAGAAAGAGCGAAAAGCATGGCTTAACGTTCTGTGAGAGGAAACCTAAGAAAGGGCGAAAAGAATGGCTTAACGTTCTGTGAGAGGAAACCTAAGAAAGGGCGAAAAGAATGGCTTAATGTTCTGTGAGTGGCAAGCTAAGAAAGGGCGAAAAGCATGGCTTAACGTTCTGTGAGAGGCAATCTAAGAAAGGGCGAGAAGAATGGCTTAACGTTCTGTGAGAGGCAGGCTAAGAAAGAGCGAAAAGCATGGCTTAACGTTCTGTGAGAGGCAGGCTAAGAAAGAGCGAAAAGCATGGCTTAACGGATTGTGAGAGGCAAGCTAAGAAAGAACGAAAAGCATGGATTACCGTTCTGTGAGAGATAGGCTGAGAAAGAGCGAAAAGCATGACTTAACGTTCCGTGAGAGGCAGGCTAAGAAAGAGCGAAAAGAATGGATTAACGTTCTGTGAGTGGCAAGCTAAGAAAGAACGAAAAGAATGGCTTAACGTTCTGTGAGAGGCAAGCTAAGAAAGAACGAAAAGAATGGCTTAACGTTCTGTGAGAGGCAAGCTAAGAAAGAACGAAAAGAATGGATTAACGTTTTGTGAGTGGCAGGCTAAGAAAGAGCGAAAAGCATGGCTTAACGTTCTGTGAGAGGCAGGCTGAGAAAGAGCGAAAAGAATGGATTAACGTTCTGTGAGTGGCAGGCTAAGAAAGAGCGAAAAGAATGGCTTAACGTTCTGTGAGAGGCAGGCTGAGAAAGAGCTAAAAGAATGGATTAACGTTCTGTGAGTGGCAGGCTGAGAAAGAGCAAAAAGAATGGATTAACGGTCTGTGAGTGACAGGCTAAGAAAGAGCGAAATTAAGGCTTAACGTTCTGTGAGAGGCAGGCTAAGAAAAAGTGATTCACTTTCTGATTTCTTATTATGTGCAACAGCCTATTATTCAGACACGCAATTCGTCAGTGTCGATTAAAAGGTTTCTGATGTCCCGCGTTACAAAAACTCTGTTAGCATTCTCGAACCAGTTCGAATTACTTAGAAACTGAGTGGACTTACACGAAACTGTTTCATTTGAAAGTCTGAATGGTAGGATAAAAAGTCCACTGGTTGAGATAACGTTCCCCGATCCTTACCAAAGGCAGTTAGGTAGTGCGGTGTTGTTTACTAACACAAACAATTGATTGATTCTCCAATGCTTGGTATAGCAGTTTGTTGAAACGTATTGTTCTCAGTCGGGGTTAACAAAAAAAGGATATATTTTGTCATAGTTTAGTTACATCATAATCATAACATAACGAAGTTTATGTTAAACTGTTACTTTCGAAAAATTAATGATGTACTTTAGCTCAATTCAATTTTTTTTTATTTGAATTCAATCAATAATCTGATATTTATTGCCACAGGCCAGTTAATGATCCATTTACAAGCTGACGCCTTTAAATTCACACGGGTGAAATAAAGCCAAATTGGTTGCCAGGGGTAACTAATGTAACTATATCCAGCGCCGGCTATCCATCCTCTCCGGTTTTGTGAAATCATTGTCTAGGAATCGTTTAAACATAACTCAAGGCTTAATGGATAACAACTTCTAGTATATTATCCAGTGTCAGAAGTTCGGCCACGGAGAGACCCAATGTAGAGGTGGTCTGGTTTGCTTCCGATGCTCTGGAGAAGGCCATGATGGCTTCGATTGCAACCAAACTATAAAATGCAGTAACTGTAATGAGGCCCACATGGCCTCCTCTAAAGACTGTCCTTTTTATATCAAAGAAAAACAAATACAAATAATTAAAACTGAAAAGAACGTTAGTTATCCTGAGGCACGGCGCATTGCCTCTGCCTCGGATACCCAAGGATCATCTCTATCATACGCCAATGCCACTAAGGAAGTGTCTGTGGGTATAGAGACCGACCTAACGTGGCCGATTGGAGATGATCACCCTTCTGCTGCTGTTAAGGTTAACCCTACACAAATAAAGACCGCTATATCAACTCAGACTATAAATACACTACCACAGGCCGATAATCAAAACCAAAAGCCATCTGGCCCAGAGGTTGCCCTACCAAGGCCACAAGGGACGCTGTTCAGACGTTTCAGTTTGAACAGCCAATGAATGTAAGTAACATGGAGAGGGCTAGACCTCCCTCTCCAAAACCATCAACAAGTAGGTCCCTGGAGTCTGAACCGGTTGCTGTTGCAAACCGGTTCAGTGCCTTGGAGGGGATGGAGGTAGACATGAGGCGTTCTCCCTGAACATCTCGTAGTCGAGGAAGAGCACCCTCACAACAGGACACTACCATATAGGGGGATCCTTTAGAGGATAGCTCAAATCCAAGAGGATCCAGAGATTGCTCCCCTGCTCAACCGAAAAAATCGAGCAATGCTGGATCCCCCATTCGCCTCCTTCCTTAATGGATTCCATAATACAATGGAATTGTCGAGATCTGAAGGCTAATATGACTGAGATAGGTTTGCTAGTTCAGTCGTATAACCCATCAGCTATATGCCTTCAAGAAAGTAACTTGAAATCCTGTGACAAAGATAAACTTACTCCTAAAAACTTTGCCCTTTATAGCACTTATTCCGGTGATATGGAGAGAGCCACTGGTGGTTCCTCTATATTCATCAACACAAACCTTACCCACAGTCCTGTGGCTCTTGATACGGAGCTACAGACTGGCCGTTCGTGTTTCTTTTGCTAAAACTGTTACTTTATGTTCCAACC